>QWTY01013954.1:0-14083 GCA_008033365.1 Pseudorectes ferrugineus | reverse complement strand
AAGACACATTAAAAAAGGAAGTACCCCTACTCACTATAAAAGAGCCATATTGTTCGCTTTTCTATTGGATGATAGGAGGGACAAAAAACATAATAATCATTCATTAGGGAGATTGAAAGAACAAAAAGAAATTTCCAACAGTTAGAGAAACCAGTCGCATAGGAAGTGAGTTACTTACTCCTTGGTTTTCTAATAGAGAAAGCTCAGCAGTGAAGCCCACATCATTCGTAACACCCAGCTCTTTGTCAGGCTGCCCAGAGAAGGGCTTTGTGCTCTCTGTGGGTGAGGGAGTGCTGGGCTGGCTGTCTGTCATCTGATTCCCAACATCAGCCAGTTCATAGGAGTCAACACTGGACAGATCTAAACTCAGATGTGAAGGATTACTGTGCCACAATTCTTCTCGGTCCTCCGAACTAAAAGACATCTCTGCTGTGGATGCATCTTCCAGCGGCATAACAGAGAAATGGGCAGGCACATCCAAGGATTTGTTGTCTTCTAAACTCCACTGATCAAACAGACCATTAACTGATGCAAAGCTGCCAGGTTTGTCTCCTTCTGTTTTATCAGGTTGATGTTTCTGAAGCTCTTCAGTAGGAGGCTTTTTTTCCTCTTCCCTGCTGGAATCAGTCCTGTTCTCCTTAAAGCCAATCCTGACCTCAGAGTTTTCTTTAAGGAATAGTCTAACCAAAGTGTCCTGCCAGCCCAGCTGCTGAGAAATCTGTTGAGCTGCATCCAATTGGGAATGCAAAAGGTGCAAAATCTAAGGATAGAAGATATCCCATATCTGCACATTAATTTTAGCTTGTAACTGCATCCATCTGGCTTTTCAATTAAACATTTTTCAATCTTACAACTTCTTTACTTTTCTTACAACCTTTTACAAAGAGCCACAATCGGCTAATAATAAGCAAACAAGCCACAAAATCATTTTTCCTCATTAATAATATATATTTGAGAAAAAAGAAAGAAAAAGTAAAAAATTCTCAGGAGTAGGGGAGAAAAGAAGCTATCAAAGCATATTGGTAAGTTGCCATATTTCAGCAACTCTTCTGCAACCATTCCTTCAAAAGTCAGTTGTCTCAATAAATAATCCCATTCAGCCACAGCCTAAAAAAATTTCTTGAATAGAAAGTATGCTTGATTAGGAACTATTAAATAGATAAAATTAATAAAATTGCACTATTAATAGCTTACTGAGAGTGTACATTATAGTTTCACTTCTTCATTTTGGGAAACGTTAATAGACTATATGGTGTCTCACAGCTACATTCAGTACCAATTCCAGTGATACAAGCTTTGACAAAACTCAGAAATTCAAGGAGCCTACCATCTCAAACCTATAGAAAATACAAGCTATTTGAGAATCATGATAGAAGCTTCCCTTTTTGTTTTGGCTTTTAAAAGTACTTGAGTACACAAAATGCAACAGCAAGTGACAGACGGCTTTGATTTTTAAAATAAATCATTGCTAAAAAACCAGTAACAACAAATACTGACACTGTGTTTTAAAGAAAAAATTCAGCTATCATACTGTACAGTTTATAGGCTTGAAGGACAGTATTCCAGTTCTAAAGAAGACAACTAACCTTTCTACAGATAATCACTCTCATGTTTATATCTGATCTATGAGCCAGATACACTACAGCTAGAAGATCTTTATAATTCACAGCAGGATCTGTAGGGAAGAAAGAAAAAAAGCCATCATAAATGGTATCACAAAAGAGAATGTAACAGAAAAATATTTTAAAATTGCCTTGGAAGTTATGACTGCATCCAGGGATAGCAAAAGGAACAAACTTCAGGGAACTAAGAAAATGTTAGCTGAGACTACCGGGAATTTTGAATAGAAGAGCTCTACAAGTAACACCTCTGGCTTGGCTCAACAAAAACCAGGTATATTTGCCTCTGAGCAGCAGGAGTGTACTAATGTTAGACACAGCACTTGGCAATTACCTGCATACAGAACTTGGTTAAGAAGGTTTTTAATAAGAGAAACAGTAACTGGTGATTCATTGAGAAGGAGCCCTAGCCCTGAGTATCCCACTTCTCTGAGTCTCATACGGTGCTTGCTACGTTCATAAACTTTGGTACATTTCAACATCTCTTCCACGATCTGTAAGAAAAAGTAGACACAAACACAAATTGAACACAAAAAAGCATCCAGATCTCTTAAACTTGTGTATGATATAACATGCTGGTCCACAGTTTTTAAAGTTTATTTGGTAAGCTAACTCAAACAACATAGATTTTTTTTTTTTTTTTAAATATCTGAATACTTTATTTCAAGAGAACGCTAATTCCTTTGTGACAATGCCATCTAGCTAACATAACAGAAGAGATAAGAAAAAAGCAAATTTGGATGATTAGTATCTTTGTAATTACATACACTTCCGCAGCCAGACCAATGAAAAATAGAAATTTATGTTCAATTGATTAATTTAGGAACATATAATTCAATTCATTACCTTGAACACAAGTTCTCTAAGTCTGTCAGAGTATCTTTGATGCAGTAACAGAGCATAAAGAATATCAGCATTCCCTGGTTCAAAGAGCAATAAAAAAAGCTGGTCTGGGGTTGGACTGGAATGAAGTAGGCTGAAGAGAACGTCCAAAATTCCACAGAGCTACAAAATTAAGACAACTAAATTAATCCACAGTTTATTCAGATTTCATGCTTGGTTTTAGGAAAATTTTCTTGGTTTTTAAGTTTTACCTTTGCTGGTTAATAGACATTTTGTGGCTCATTATTACTGCACTTAAACAAGTCTTAATACTTTTTTCTCTATACAGAACACCTTATCAAATTAAGCGGAGACACAAAGCAAGTGCTGCTGACGTCTACAAAATAGAAACTACGTCATTACAACTCCTGATCGGTTGAAGTTCAATTCATTTGCTTTTGTAAACTAAGATAACTTTTCTAACGGCACACCCTATCTCAGCTACATCTAACAGAACCACGCATCAATTAACATTTTGCTTGTGGTCGTTTTCTTCTTTGTTCATCCTTCTTTTAAGTACACAAGGCAAGATTTCTAAATGCCAAGACGCAAAACCAAAACATGCACAGTTTAAACCATTAATTTATGCCATGTTGGGTACCTGCTCCTCGTCACTGGTGGCAGCTATGTATCCTACAATGCTCTGAACTTCTTCATGAGTTCCACCTTTGCTCAGGAAATATTTGATCAGTCCATACAGGGATGTCCGTATTGTTCTCAGGTCATCAGGAGCCAAATCACTGTCTTTACAACCAGACCTATATGCCAACAGACCAGAAAGGCAACCTAAGGAAGCTCTTCATGGCTCATTAACAGCAATTTGATGGTGCCAGTTTGGTAATTTTTCATCTATCATGCACAAGTTTTCAGTTTTTACTGAACTCAAGCAACTGAATAGGAATAAGCAGATCAGACTTAGCAAGTCTATAAAAGCTCTGAAATGTAGACTTGTACTGATCTGGATTTGGTCAGGATTGCAGGTTCCCACCTCCCACAGGAAAGAGCAAAGTCGCTAGCCAATCTTCCTCAAGCACGTAACTATATTCCTAAACAGATATAAATCATCAGCACTGAAAGGTTAAAATTTTAAATTTCTAAAGAAGTCCTACTTCAAATTCTACAAGTATTTAAAAGAACTCAAAATGTTAAACTTTTTATAATGGTAATGATCTATGACTTAATTTGCATTGTTGAACACGAGTCCTACAATTTTGTAATTTTAATTACTTTTGCAAGCCCTCCTAGTGACACTGACAAACTTTACGTAATCTTAGCATAAAAATTCAAGGCAAGGAAAAGTAGTAAGTCAAATGGGAAAAAAAAATTAATGCAATTTTGTGAATTAAATCAACCACCAAAATCCAACCTGAAGTTTTTTATTTAATAATTTTCTCACTAGAATGATGGCAAAAAACTCCAAGAGTCACATACAAGAAATGAGGAGTTGGAAGTAGTAAAACTCATACCCATAATAAATCCTGAGCGTGTCTAGAAGAAACTGCACACCATACTTCTTTCTGAAGAGTCTTCTACTGTCTTTGATGATTGTAGAAAGATACTGTATATGTCCTACAACATAAAGTTTTCTTTTAGAACCAAGATAAAGATTTGTGTCATGTGAAGAGTCCTGTGTCTTCACACCACTGCCCAAGTCCAAGAGCTCACCGATTCTGAAGGGAAAGTCACCACTGTTCCAGATACTGAAGTCAAAAAGTAAGTGTTGATACATCTGTTGCAAAAGCTGCGTGTTCTTTTCTACTGAGACTTGTTCTATCAACAACTGTACAGCCATCAGTACATTCACATCCATTAAGATTCTTGGCACCTTGCAAAATAACAACACATGTTAGCACTCAAAATACTGAATGTCCTAATAAAATTTTATTTTAAAAAAATAGAAGTTTAAGTTTCTTTTATCTCCTACAGCAATGTCTGCCCCATTAAAGCAATACAAGAAACACAAAAGTAGTCTAGTTTGAATAACCAAACAACTCAGAACTGTATCAAAAAAAGCAGAACATGAAAACAAAAGAAACATTGTATTTCACTTTGCAGATAATGACCAACTGCTCACACGTTTTTGCTTTCAGAAACATAGGAAAGGAAAGTACTTACTAAGAAGGCCTTTAAAGCCCCTGGCATCCTGGCTATGCTTCAAAATAATCAAGACCTCATCCATGAAATTCATTACTAAAGGACATTTCTCAAGTTTGCTCACCTTCTGTAACAAGGCTCCTAGGGTGGCAACTCCATGGGAGTGAATGAGATTTTCTTGATTAACATGATGTCCCTGAATAAAGTGTTTTATCATCAAGATGAAGGTTGCAACTATGTTCTTCTCCAGACGTGCTTCTGCAGAACAGAACAACAGTAGCAAAAGTCTTAGCATTGGATCACTGCATAAAAGTAGATGGGAAAAAGTAAAATCAAGTGTTTATATTCCTCACTATTTCCTGAACTTCTCAATTCCTGTTCCTTAGCTGTAGACTGTCTTTAGATTTTTTTCCTGTGCAGAATCATAGCCATTCCATGCCTCTCCAGAACAAAGTGATCCCAGTCCTGACTTCAGTTGCTTCATCCACGGCTGCAGGTTACAAACTTCTTTTGTTACCATCTTTTGCATATGCTGCAGTTATTTTCCCTCTGTAGTTGCAAACTGACACTTTCTAGCCATGGTATGCAAAAAAATTAGAGACAGAGAGAAAAAGATCTATTTTTTTACTTTACTACACCATTTCATCTTTGAAACATACAAAAAAAAAAGTAGTGTTTTCCCTTGCAAGGTCTGATTTCTCAGTGGTTTTTGTTAAGGTCAAAGTCAATTCTCAATATTAGCTAAGTTTTCAGAAAATCTACTCTTAAAGCATCCTTCAGTTTCTTTTAATTTTAATCCAAAATGTGACTATGTGTGGAAGACACTATGTAGGAGCCTGAGCACTTTACTAAGAAAAGAAAAGTTTGGCTAAAGGCTAAATAAATAGTACAGTTCTGATGCTGCTGTCTCCATGTGGCTGTGTGACCCAGCACTCAAGTTGTAGGAAAACTTCTCCTATTGATATTACTAGGTTTTACATCAAACAGAATTTCTCAAAATAATCAGAGCAGAAATTAAAACAATGTCATACGTTGTCACCTGTAACAGTAAATCATGAAAAGAAAAATAATGCTATTAAATATAGCTATACTTGAAATATGTTGTATTATTTTTATATAGTGCTGAACTCTTGGCATTCAGTATCCATGTCAGGTATCTAGGAACAGAAAGAGCCTTTCAGCTTCACATAGGTACTCTGGAAAATCCAGTACATAATAAACAGCTTTCTGTCATTCACAAAAAGACTTGTAAAATCAAGCTTAAAAATCATTTCACTTCGGCTGCACTTTCCTACCTGATGCCTTTGTGGATGGAAACACCACCCAGTCACCCTCTATAGGAGTTACTAGTTCTGGAGGCAGAGTTTCCCCTTCAGACTTCTCAGGCATCTGTCCACCAAGAAAGCTGATCTGCTCCAGCAATGGAAACAGCACATTTATTCCACCAATGCAGTTGATCATATCCTGAATCAAGAGAAAAGGCAGGAAAAACATCACCATAAATAAAATCCCCTCAACTATAGCAAAAACTCACTCCACATACAGGAGTACTCACAAACCAACCAGAATGTCTCACAGGCCACTTCAAAACTAGCTTAAAACACTGTTTAACAACAGAATTGCTCAAGTTCTGGCCATCATAATTACACATGGGCCATCCTGTCAGCTCTTGTTTTGAAAGAACATTTTTTACTTTTCCTTCCTCCTCCCCCATATAAACACTGGAAACTGAAGGATACAAAACTTAGGAAGAATCTTCTACTAAATATATTTGAAAAACAGGAAAAACATTTTTCTGATTTTTAAGTTACTTGCAGCAAGCAGTAAGAGAAGACCATAAGATTACACACATCTCTTCTTTAACCATCTTCCTGCAAGATTTCAACTTCAGGCAGTTAAAAAATAATACAATTTTTTTTTTTTTTAATAACTCCACACATACATCAATTCTAAGCCTCTCCTTAAAATTCAAGTCTCCAAAGTCTCCTTCTTTCCCCCTCCTCCTCACAAGCAGAGATAGCACAAGACAGTCCCTGGAGGTGTTTAAGGACAGACTGGATGCAGCACTTAGTGCCACAGTCCAGTTGACAAGATGGTGCTCGGTTACAGGTTGGACTTGATGACCTCAGAGGACTTTTCCAATTTAATTGATTCTGGATTCTGTTATTCAAACAATGCTTCTTGTGGTAAGGTATAATACACTCAAATCACAATATTTCTAGAAGTGATTCACAACCACTTCAAATCAATTCAAAATCAGGATCTTAGCCAGCTACTCAGAGACACCTCCTCATTTCCCCAGCTTCGTCCAGTGATAATCATTGTGGAGTACAAGTACCCATTACTGAGCAAAGAGGACAAATTAAAGTATTTTAAAACTATTCATATCATAGCAAAATTAACTATTAAGTGTCTGAATTTTCTTAACATTAGCCTTGACAAGTGATTGTAGAGCTATGCACAGTGGATATGTACAGTGTAGCTCCAACAATATTTCCTTATTAATTAGTTTGCCAGTACAGTCAATTGTTCACTGTTCTTGAAAAAAAAGCAGGTCTTATTTATTTGTTCATACATTTTCCTCAAGATAAAAAAAAGTGGTATTCTACTGACAAGTCACAAGTGTTAACTTAACCCTACTAATCTTAATCTAACTCAGAGTTTATGACAGCAAGAAAACCATGATAGAATTCCCTAGAGATGACAAAATGCTCTCAATACATAACATGCATTCAACATTATTATGAAGAACAGTCAGCTACCACAAAATATCTTCATGTACTATGACAGTAAAAGCAGTGGCCCTCGTAAGTTCTCCATAAATGTAATGTAAATGCAACATTACTCCAGCTACAGCATTAGCCCATTAATTCTCAGTATAAAAACATGCTGTACCTGCTAAATATAATTTGCATTATGACAATAACTTCCAGCATTCCAAAAGTTAGGTGACAGCACACAACCACTGCCATTTTTACATTAGGTTCTGCCTCTTTAGAACACATTTACCTTGATGTCCCAGTTCACTACTTTGTTTCCAGTTAGTCTTCCATGTAAAAGATTTGCAGACAGGTCAAGACAAATTGGGTTTCTGCAGGCCTGTTAAACAAATGAAGAAGCCATGATATCATTTAGGAAACAAGTTACAGATGCCTGAACACAAGATTTCGTGCCAGTGTGTTGATATTAAAGTATTTAAACAATGTGAAACCCCTAGAATACAATATATGTTATTTTAGATTGCACATTCTCTATTGTACAAGATAATTCCATCCTTTTGCCTAACATGAACAAAACCTACTATCTCTGCACAAGACTACAGTTTAAGAAAGCTCTCAGTGCTCCTTATCTTCCCATAAAAAACACAGTGCAAACACAGAAAGTAATGCACACTGTGTAGTCAAACAGAAATTATGTCCTGTTTCATACCTTTGGTGTATAATGAAGCAGCACCTTACTGGGGAGGTCTGCTACTTCAGCTTCTTGAGACTTCCATGGAGTTAAACAGTTTGGACCTATAAAAAAAAGGTATATAAAATTATATAACATATATTTAAGAGTCCACTGGATATTAATGTTGCCTTTCACAAATTTTATACTACCAACTTGTTGGAAGAACAAACAAGACAGTCTGAACCACATCTATTTGAGACATGCTTTGAAGTAGAGTCTCTATGACTTAAATCATTCATTTCAGAGGGTCTGCTTAAAAAGGAACATATTCTACATGAAAAGCTAAACTACAAAAAGAAGAGGTGTACATTCAAACAGCTCCAATGCTTGTCTTTACAAATACCTATCTCATATTTGTCACTAATCTCTGCCATAAAGCCTAAATGCCCAGAAAATAAGTAACCTTCAAGATAGTTTTGTTCAGCAATACAAAATATTTCCTTTAAATAATGCAAGTGTTTTAATGCTAATCTGTAACAACCTCGAGTCATTATGGAACTTAATATCTTTAACACTTTGAACTGTACAAGATAGCTTTCAGAGTATTTTCTTTAAAATTATTATATATTTATTGATTCTTATGGAAAAATCCTCAAGAATAAATCACCCTTAAGTGAACTATCAAAATAAGGGCAATACTTAAAGAGTATTGCTCTTATAGTGTTAAACTATAAAGGTATGTAAGCAAACAGTAGCAAAAATTCAGAACTTACAAGTGAAATTATTACCTAACATTTTAATTTTAGCAGGTCTGTACATATGATAAACAGATGAGCTTATGCAAATATAATATTTTTAAATCAAACTTCGTAACATACTTATTAAATGTTAAGCTTATTTGCTTTAAAGCCCTCTCACTGAGGTCAGCTCCGCAGTTCTTCTGGATTGTAAATTCTTCATTATGTGTCTGTGTAGAGCGGAGCTTAGTGGGGTCTTGTTCATAACTCCTTCCTTTTACTTCACTAAAACCACTACAATCACCACTTACCTGCTAAATATAATGCTTTCACCTGAGAAGGCTGCAGTGCTTCATGAAAGATAATAACTGATCCAAGCTGGCCCTCCAAAGATGTTGGACACCCCCATTCACTGTCCTGAGTCCCTGCTGAGATCATCTTGGTGATGAACTCTGGTTTTCCAAGCACCCCACCCCAACTTCCTGTAGCGAGAATGCCCCCAAGGGACGTCCGATGGGGCATGATCGGGGAGGAAAAAGGCGGATCTGGAATCTGAGATGGAGGAGGAGTTGTTGTTCTTTGACCAGCTGAACCAATGCAGCAAGAAGCGAAAGACTGGAGAGTCACACATGGAAGATAGAAAATAAAACACATACTGTAAATCTAAGCTTTAAATCTTAAGACTGCATCTAGCAAATCTGAACTAAATAAATGAAACCAAGAGCAACAAGTTTTATCAAGCCCTGAAAAACAAGCAATCCACCACAGTAGGCCAAAAAAAAAAGAGCATATACTTTTCATAATCAGAGAGAACACCCTTTCTCCAACTAAGAGCAATGTGGTTACCTCAGCTGCTGCGTGACCTCTGGCAGGAGCACAGCCAGGAAGGACTGCGCTCCAGATACCCCTATGTAAATACTCCTCTTCTGGATTTTATTCCAAAATAGTAGCCCAGCACATCTACTACTGTACATTTTTTGGATCAGTTAGTCCACTCAAATAGATGCCCTCATGGTAAGCTTACTTGCCCTACTTTTAGTTACCTTGAGATTTATAGTGCTTATTCTACAGATGGGCCAAAATCCAGAGTTTTATCTTGAAATGAAAACCACATTTACTCTCATTTTTAAGTTTTATACTGATTTTACTATTACAGCATCCAACTTAACTGTTTTCTCAACATACTTAACAAATATCAAATTAGAATTTAGAAAAGAGGGAAGAATGTTGGGTGTTGTAGCCCAGTTTAATATAAATTTGTTCCACAAAAGGAATGAACAATGCTTACAAAGGAAACTAAACATGACATACGCTCATTTTGATGGCTAGTGTACTTTTTAGTCTAAATGTGTACACATCCAAAATGGTTAGATTAACTGCGTGTAAACTGCTTATCCAGTTACCAAAGGAATAAGGAATAGCATATTAAGGAAACATTCAAAAAATACAAGTAAAAATATATGAAAACACTGAAAATAACAGGGCATATTCCTCACTGAGTACTGTTACATCAATCCTACTGGCAGAGCTGCCATTTTTTATGATGTCATCATAAATTATGTCAATATGCTCAGGCAATTATTTTGAGGAAAACTCCATGATTTAATCAATGTCATCTGATGGAGTTTTTTGTTTTGTTTTTAAACTGAGATAATGAAACAAGCATTACTTAATGGTTAGTTACACTCCAAAATGATATTCTGGACAGTATCCAAAGCTGAACATTATCAGCAATTGGCTGAACTCTCATTGTTGTCTGAGAGCTCATCCTACCAGGGCTATGGCTCAGAAGGGAACTTACTTCATTCATAGCAGGGAATCGAAGCGGGGCAGAGACCTTCTGCTGTCCATTGACATAGATATACACCAGGCTCTGACCAAAGGGCCTCTTTCCAGGCACGTGAACAATAGTTATGTTGTGCTGGTTACACAATAAAAAATAATTAAGTCATTATTAAGAGCAGTGAAATTATTATATGAAACTATTTAACCTCATCTCTACTAAGCTGGTGAGGAAAGCACTTAAGAAAATACATCCAAAGCGTCAACAAGAATATAAAACCACCCGCTGCTTCCATTTTAAAGTACTAAATGTAATGTTTACATGTAAACAGGTTTTTGAAGAGAAAGATACAGCTCTTCTGTAATAATGCACATCAGTTTTTAAGTATGGAATTGAACAGGGTAAGGCAGAAAAAGCACCACAGCTAATTTATTCACATAGCACCACAGCCACTTATGCTTGTTTTAATTTAATATAAAAAAAACTCTAATGCTGTAACAAGCTTAATCAATAAAAAACACTTAGTAACACATGCATAAGTTAGCTCAATCAACAACTAATCTATGTGAAAATTTCTTGCATTATTTGAGATTAAATCTGCTCTCATGCAATGAATTACTGAAATATTCTAAAATAGACTATTCATAAAATGATCAAAAAAATAGAATTTTGACTTCTGAGCCAACAATACAATCCTAAACAAAGTGTTTGTCAGTATCAAATCTTACCCAGAGAGAGTCAAAAAAACAATGGTCAGGCAGCATCACTGTTGCATATTCCCTCTTTGTGCACACTGCAACCACCAATACCCCCGAGGATGTAATAAAGGCTTCAAACCCCATACCACTTCCTGTAAAAAAGCTACAGAAAGGCAAAAAGACACACAATCAAGGACTTGCTTCATCAAAACTACCACCTAACAATACATTCATTAAGGAGAAAATCCACTCAAGTTGTTTGGTGGTGGTCCAATATTTACTATATGACTGTCTGTTACTCTTCTTATAAAAAGACCAAAAAGACGTTTTGTTTGCTTCTGAATGTTAGTACCCAAAAAGTTAAATTATATCAAGAACCATTCATGTCAATATTCACTGTTTAAGCACTATGAAGGTGTCTTCTCACTGTGCTCTTATACAGATTCAGAGTTCATTACCTTTACAAAAAACTGTGTGAAGGGTGTTCTGGTTTTGAGTGGAGAGTTGGATGGATTGATTTTTGGTTTTTAATGTTGTTTTGTTTAAGCAATGAACCTTAACACAACTTGGAGTTATGGATGTCGAAATTGTAGATGACAAGACATTATAACAGAGAAACTACAAGGTTATTTCTGTAACAGAACCTGGCTCTGGTGACAGATGAAAGTTCTCCCTTTCCCAGACTAAGCATTAATGGATTGCATTCTACGAAGATAAGCAGAGGCACCACGTGTCATGGGGTACCATATGTCACAGGGCACAGATGGCCTACATCTGAGCCATAGGTTGTAGCAGTTACAGCAACTGTACCTATAGAGCTGCTTCCTCTTGCCACTTTTGCCCGTCGTGCCAGGGTCCACCCGGTCCTGGTCAAGGCAGAGCCAGGCGTTGAAGGAGAAGGCCGAGCCCGGCCACCTGTGGATGGCGGGCACGGCGATGCCGGCCATGCTGTGGTGCAGGTTGAAGTACTGCAGGGCGCTGGCCATGCCCTGCTTCCGCGCCATGGCCAGCAGGGCACGCATCACCGGCACCACGTACGGGTGGGCTCCCCGGGGCTCCTCCGGCCTCAGCAGCCGCACGAGCTGCAGCAGCTCTTCCGAGCCCATGGACTGGCTCCCCAAGGAGCCCAGCAGGGCAATCAGGTTCTCTGCACAAGTACAGTGGAGCGCCGAGTGGGAATTGAGGGTCTCGATGATACGGATGACCATGTTTGCATTGACGCACGTGGCACGGCTCTGTCTGTCAATGCAGCAGATTCGCCTCAACCAATTTGAGATGAAAATCTGCAGCTCATGTGATTCTAGTTCTGGAAGCCATTGGATGAGCAGCAATAAGGGCTGGACATTACTAATGCCTAGTATCCCGACAGCCATGTGGTCGCCTTCAACAGCCTGAAAAACAGCAGAGAACTCAGACGTGAAATGCAGTAAGACAGGGCTAGAAGTACTGTTGAAAGATGTCAGCATTTCTGCATTCAAAGCAGGCACAGCTCACCATATTCATGAGTTCTTCCAGCAATTCCCGTGAGGGTTGACCCAGTGATTTTAGTACCTCATATATGTGTGCATAGCCAATCCTCTCCTTGAAGACCTCCTGAGGATAAAAATTCCAGTCTCACTAACAAATAAAATGGACAAAAATTGCTCGTCTACTGCAGCAGGTTCTAATTTAACACAGTATTAGACACAGTAATTAGAATGCAATAATTACAGCTTAGAAATCTGGTTTTGATAACCTGCTCATTCTACTGTCTCTAGAATGCTGCAGATGAGAAGCATTTCACTGCAGCACACAGATAAATAAAAGTTCAAAGTTGTATTTTATTAATTACCTATAAAAGAACATAATTACTTTGGTATAATCCAAATGTTAATACTATCACAAAGAACAAACAGCTTCATTTTTCTTCTTTTTAGTGCAAACTATAGCATGAAATGCTTACATTGAAAATTAGAAATATTCAACTATTAACCTTTCAGTAAAGGATTTTCCTAGACCAGATTAAAAACCACCCATCCTAAACACTTAAAAAAATTGAGAAGTGTTCCAAGGAATTTTTCCCGAAAACCAATTGATTTTACAAGAAGAAAAAAAAAATTAAATCAACCAGCAAAGTTCACATGGTAGTATCCATTTATGGTTTAATTAATAAACAGCCAACACATCATATGGAATGAATACTTTTCTGGCTATACTCTGTGCTGAAATGATTTTTTTTCAAAGAGTAAATCTTTCAGCAGAAATGAGGTGATTACTTAGGTAAACGTGAAAAGAAAAAATACACATGTTGCAGTAGAAGTACAATTGAAAACTACTGACTCTCCGTGAATCCCAGCTGGTCCCCACCTCCAACATACAACTCTTCCCAGGCTTTCCAGAGTCAGTGGAGAAATAAGCACTTTCAGTAATGCTCTGGAGGAGCATAGCTGATCCTGCTGTCTCTCCCTTAGGTTGTACTGCAAGTAGCAACAAAATCAGATAATTGCCACTCTTCCTTTATCCTCCACTGTACAGTCACATCCCTTTACCTGTGCCAAGACCAGGGAACCATTCAGCCAAGGGTTAAACTTAAGGAACTCAGCAATCCAGGAATAAATACACTATTTTTCCACGGGCTTAGCTTCCAGTCAGAATCACAAACTAACTACAACCTATCCATAACCTATCCATTTACCAACTCACAAGAATAACTACCAAGGCAGGGCACAGGGCAGTGGCGTGACCACCATCTGGACAGCAATACTGTCCTGGCTTAGTTTAATGCCATATAAAACTACAACACAAACTGTTGCCTGAAAATTCCTGCAAATACCCACTAAGTCTACCCCATATATCCATGGGAAAAGTAACAACGTACTTGCTTTACAAAGGTTCCAA
>QWTY01013953.1:0-10076 GCA_008033365.1 Pseudorectes ferrugineus | reverse complement strand
CAGTCCAACTCCCTGGCAAGGGAACATCACCTCGAGCAGGTTAAACAGGAAAGCATCCAGGTGGGTTTGGAATGTCCCCAGAGAGGGAGACCCCACGGCCTCCAGCCTTGTTTTCAGCCTGTTCAAAATGCCTTTCCTCTAAAGCTTTCTAAAACACATTTTTCAGATTATTTCAGTAGGTTTCTGAGAGCAGTAAGATGTTTTGTAGATAATTAAATACACCCAACCTGAAATCTGATTTATTGTTTTGTTTTGGGGGAGGTTCTTTGAGTGTTTTGTTTTTCTAAAGGGCCTTTCTCTCAGTACAAACCCAAATGCATGTGAATGTAATATTCCATATATTCCATAGTATCTGGGGTCCACATCAAGATCTTGATGACGAAAAGAGACACTATTTTAAGTGTCTGTCAAGTTATGAGATGTGCCAAATTGCCTGACCCTAAGCAACAACTAGACGCCACCAAACAACTGTAAATCTGATGTACATTGACACATCAAAATCTACTCCAGCAATAAATAACTGTTAGACCTTGATAACTTTACAACTACACTTCTTATTTCCCTCTCCTTGTCCTCATTGTAGCTAATGCATACTCAGAGATGACCAGTTTGGATTATGACTCCTATATTACATAAATGCCAGCAGACATAATCAGAATAGTGAAGAAAACTATAGTGACACCAGTCACTTGTTCAATCTGCTGGGACAGGGGAGTTTCATCTGTAAACCTAATACATATTTAATGACTACAGATTGAAGAGTTGCGTGATTACTGGGAACATTCAGTGCCACCTGACACTTTTGGATGTTCAAAAATGCATAAATAAGTGTAACGTGAACAGATTCAGTCTCTTACACATGTTGCATTTTAAATTTTCTTTTTGTGTTGTACCCGCACTTCTATTATCTTAGCAGCTAGAAATAATAACACTCCATTTCCTATTACAATTACCTGTATCCTACAAAATATTTTACTACTTTTTTTCCCCCTCATTTCAGCCACAGTGCACACAAAAACTCCAGGTTCCTTCCATTCCCATTCTTTTAATTTCCCCTACCACTTGTATGGCTGCTCTTCTGTTGCAAACAGCTTGACAGCTCTTAATGGCAGAGTTAACAGCAATTAATGGCCAAGGTGTTGCATGCTGGTCTCAGTGTTATTCATGATATGACTCCGAGACTGAAATGAGGATTTGCAAGCTCAGGCCCTTAGAAAATCCATCTCTTTCTCTGCACAGTAATACAGGTTTACTCTGTAAAACTATTTGCTACTTTAGTTTCAGACTCCCGTGGTTTCTTCACCTTTACCTTCTGCTGTGAACACAAGACTGAATGTTTCTTCTAACAGAAAGCTGAGGAGGCAGCCCTTTGATCTTGCTTCATCAAACAAAACCCAAAAAAAATATAACACTTTCACTTCAAGATTTCCTTTTTTCATTACAATGTGAGGTAAAGGAACACTGAGGTGAAGGCAGGAGGAGAGAGAAAAGGTGCTCCAGGTGCCTGAACAGATTCCCATGCACGCCATGAAAAGGACTATGCTGGAGAGCAGGTATACATACTGCAGCCCATGGAGGGGCCCAGGTGAATGTTCCCCAGAGAAAGCTGCAGTTCATGCAGGAACAGGTTTATCCTGAAGGATTGCAGCCCATGGGAAGTAACTACTCTGGAGCAGAGGGAAAGTGTGAGGAGGAAGAAGGAGAGGCATAGAGGATCTCTTATGGACCAACCACAGTCTCCCATTCCCCATCCCCATGCACCACTCCAGAGAAAGCTGGGGTAGCAGAGGCAGAGGAGTTGAGGATGAAGGGATGGAGTTGATCCTAGGAAAAACAGGAAGAGAGGGAGGGGGAGAGTTTTAATTTTTGTCTTTTTTCTCATCATTCAACTCTATTTTAATCAGAAATAAATTTTGCTCTTTAGCCACGGTCAGCTCACCCCAACCGTAAAGTTGCAGGGGAGAGGTGAATCCCAGGAACATACTTGATGGCACTCATCTTCTCTGTGAAGGCATGTCATGCATGAATCCAACATTTTCTCTTTCCATACCTCTCACTTTCATTTACTTAACTGGTAGATTATGACTTCTTTTTAATCTCTGTATGTGACAGAGCTCCACAGGGAGCTCTGACCATGAGTGCTTGGTTGTTTAGTTAAAAAGTTTTTTCACCCTCTTATTCTGCTTGTGAGCTTATGTTTGAAATATATTTCATTCTAAGACCTGAAATGATATGAATGTTATTAAAAATATTATTCTTACAGAAAATTTCAGTGAAGATATCTTTCATGAAGCCAAATCATTTTAATATGAAAACAAAGATTTTTAACCTACAGTTTAAAAACAATTCCTGCAGAAATTCCTTGAAAAGGATCCTGAATAGGAGGCTAATTCTATTTATTTGGGCTACAGAGCTTCTGAAACAGTAGCCCTGATCACAGGAAAGATAAAGTAGTAAGAGTTGTCATCAGAATGGTTTTCAGATAGAAGCTGAGTCCAGCAAAAGAGAAACAGGACCTTTCTTTTCATCATCTACTGCCACAGTGCCACAATCCTTGCACTACACTACAATGAAAGAAACACCCAGAAATGTACTGCAGCCAAAGGGACTCAGATGAGATTCTCTGCAATTAGTCTTTCAGTGTCTGACCCACAAAACTAGCACTGCAGAATAAGGACTAGCACTAATTAGATGTTGTCAGTGACAGGCGAAGGATGTGCTCAGCACAGATGCTTCAGCTGGCCTGGGACCTCAACTCACTCTGTGTGAAATGGCCACAGACCTACAGCAGAATGTGCAAGAAAAGATTCAGATCCAATGCCTTGTCCAGAGTGCACAATGAAGACAAATACTGGCTTCTCTATGACATTATAATCATTAAAGAATCAATGGCAAATTAAACTGCACAAGCCCAGAGGGGAAAGAAGTACTATGGTAAATGCAGAGAAAAGGTCTAATCAATTATTTTCTTCCACTTCCAAAGTCTAGTGCTATTTATCACCATGGCCAGTGCAGAAACAAAGACACAGACAAGATCAAAACCAATGCTGGTTTTATTTTCATGTCTTTGGGGTTTTTTAAAGAATTTGATAGCTAGTGATGCTTCTCCTATGTAACCAGCTTCCTAAGACTAGATTTTCACCGTTTCCTGAGTAGAAAGAATGGACACAAAAGTCAGGTAATTAAGATTCTAACTTGTAAAAATAACTTCCCTTTATAAAATCTGTGCACTTTGGTAAATATTATGCTAAAGAAGATTGCTTATTTACAGAAGGAGACAGAATTTTCATTTGCCATGTACCCGACCATTTAGGAGTGGACTGGCAAAATTCCACTGAATGAAGACCAAAAAATTAGAAAATCTTCCTTTTAAAGCAAGGTTAACTATTTTTGGAAGTGGAATTTTTTAAAGCTTATCATGCATTGTTAGGCCTGCTGGTAGTGGATGGTCCTTCCCATACTTTCAATCCCCATGCCTACTAGTCAGACACCTGGTTATTATCTCTGATAATCTGGTCATCTGTTTAGACTGACACTACTCCTGCATTTACTCCTCCTGTGCATTACCATCAGTACAGTTATAGATCATTGAAATCAAGAACTTCCCTCTACTATTTTAAACATCCTGTCTATATTAAACTAAATTTATTTAAAGTTCCAGGAGGATGAGAAAGAAGCACTGCCATACATTGTCTCAACTGTGTCCATTTAGGAGCAAAAATGACAGGGATTTGATGAACTAGGGGAAAATGTCTGGCTAGCTCCTTTTCTGTTATAAAGTATATCTACTCTACTAAGATCAAAGCAGCTCAAGAGCATAAATCTATTTAAGCCAGAGTGGTTATCAATATAACACATCTATGGATCTGGACTGTGATCCTTTCAGTGACAGTTTCAGCAGACATTCATGAAGCTCACTTTATTTAATTTTTTGGTATTCCCAGACATTTGCTTTTTTAGAACCAATTGTTAACAACTGGTTTTAACAATTATGATGAAAGATTTGCACGTTACTTCCTTTAAGCTGTGGTTTGTTTTTTTTTTTTTTTTTTATGCAGTGAGAAACCCAAAAGTAAAATATTTGTTGTTATTAATGATAGTAATGCATTGAATGTTCTCAATTTACCTTTCTAAGCTGGCAGATGACAAACTTATATGTAAAACAGTCTCAGCCAGATTGTAATTGACTTGATTTCTGTATGGTATATTTACTGCTTAAGCAGTACCACAGGAATAGTTCACCTGCTATAATTCAAATTAAAAAGAAGCTGTGTCCATGCTCATCCCCCTGTACTTAAGCTCAGTGTGAGGAGCCAAACATATGACAAAAGAAACAGTTTTTCTGCCACCAGTCTCGGTCTCATAAACAATTTCTCCACCAGAAGTTCTGCTAATCTCTAATGTTTCCTTCATGCCTGACCATGCAAACTGGGGTCAATGTTGTTTAAAGGACAACTTAAACAAAGAAGCTTTCCTCAGGGAGGAGTACGTCAGTGAGACAGTGAGCAACAGAACAGGATTTCTGTGTAAGGAAGCAATACATTTATAATGTAATATAAATGTGCAATGAAAGGTATGGAACATGAAGTGGAGTGTTAAGGAGAGTAAATAGAATGAAAAAAATTATCCCATTAATTGTATTATGTGTGTCTCGGTTTTTTTAAATGATTCTTCAGGTACATTAAAAACAATTTAATCTGGTTTTTTTTTCAGAAATGTGCATGTGTACGTGGCATAAAAGAAAAAAAAGAATAGATCAGGTAGGGCTCTTTCCTTGAAGGGATTGATGCTTATCACTCAACAGAATCGGAATAGAAACAAGCTCCCCAAACAATCAGTTCTAAAAGATTCCCCAAGACTCCAGATTCTCCAGGTGTGTGTGTCATGTTCTCCCCACCACCACTGCCATTCACACCGTGGCTGCCCTGCAGCAGCAAAGAGGAGTTGGTATCCATTCCTTATGGGGTGGCACTAAGCAAAAATCAGCTGAAAGTAAAGACTAAACAAAAAGGAAAAAGTTGCTGCATGGGGGTTTTGCCTTAGTCTTCAGGCAGGAAATGAGAACACTTGAGAAAAGTGACAGTGCTCTGCAGGCTCCTGCCCCTGCCTGACCCCCAGAGTGCTGGTCTCTCTCAAGGACTCAAATGAGGTTACCAAGGGCTTCCTGCTCTGTCTTTGCTGCCTGCTCTGTCAGGAGCAATATAGTCAGTGCCTGAGCATGCAGGGAAAACAAAGCCCACCTGGAAGGCAGTCTGACAAGGTATCTGAAGGGCAGCAAGAGGGACTCCAACAAATACAAAACAGCAAAAGAAAGACCAGGGACATGAGGTGGGGGACCTGGAGACAAAGGACATGAAAAAGGCAGAGGTATTTGGTGCCTTCTTTTATCTCCGTTTTTATTGGAAAGACCAGCCTTCAGGAATCCCAGGCCCTAGAAACAGAAGAGGAGTCTGAACTAAGGAATATTTGCTCTCAGTGGAGGTTGTTCAGGTTAGGAAGCACTTAAACCAGCTGGACACACACACCAGTTCCTGGGACAGATGCACAGGAGAGATTCCTGAGAATTGGAAGGAAGCAAGTGTTGCCCCTATCTTCAGGATGAAGGATTCAAGGAGGAGCAGGCCTGTTAGCCTCATCTCAAACCTCGAGAAGGTGAGGGATGAACCGATTCTGGAAACCATGGCCATATGCATGGAGGATGAGAAGGTGATCAGTAATCAATGTGGTTTTATAGAGAAAACCATGTTTAACCAACCTGAAAGCCTCCTGTGATGAGATGATTGGCTTGGTAGGTAAGGGCAGACCAGTGGATATTGTTTATCTTGACTATAAGAAGGTTTTTGACGCTTTCTTCCATAAGATCCTCATAAAGAAGCTGATGAGGTACAAACTAGATCAGCAGAGAGTGAGGTGGACTGAAAACTGCCTGAACTGTCAGGTTTTAAGGGATTGTTATCAGCATCACAAAGCCCAGCTGTACATCCAGTCCCTTGCAGTACATCCCAGGAGTTGCTACTGGGTCCAACACTGTTTAACATCTTTACCAGTTACCTGGACAGTAAGACTGAGTACACCCTCAGCAAGTTTGCAGGTGACATAAAACTGGGAGGAGTGGAGGATGGTTGTACCACTATCCAGAGGGACCTCTGCAGGTTGGAACTTCTCATGAAATTCAAAGGGTAATCCCAAATCCTGCACATGGTGAGGAATAATCCAAGGCACCAGTATACCCTAGAGGGCAACTGGCTGGAAGGCAGCTCTGCCAAGAAGGACTCAGTGCTCCTCCTCCTGGACAAAGAGTTGAGTAGCAATGTGTTCTTGCAGAAAAGAAGGCCAAAAGTATCCTGGACTAGTCTGGCAAAGCTCTGACAGCAGGTAGGAGGAGGGGTTCCTTCTTCTCCCTCTCCTAAGCAGAGGCGAGGCCACACCTGCAGGGCTGGGTGCAGCATTGGACTCCCCAGTACAAGACTGACAGTGGAGCAAATTCAGCAGAGGGGCACAAAAATGATTAAGAGTTAGGAACATCTGTCATTTGGGGAGAGGCTGGGACTGCTCAGCCAGGGAAGATCAGGGGAATCTGATCCATGTGGATAAATCCTTGCTGTGGTGGAATGAAAAAGAATGCGCCAAGTTCTTGGCAGTGGTGGCCATTGACAGGGCTAAAAGCACAAATTGAAACACAGAAATTCCACTTAGATATAAGAAAAACCTTCTCTACTGCGAGGGTGAATAGGTAGCCCAGATAAATAAGAAGACTCCATCTTGATATACAAAACCTGACAAGATATAATCCCAAACAACTAAAGTATCACTTCCCTGCCTCATCTGTGATTATCCTGCTTCCCTGCTTAGGAACCATCGCACCAAAATCAGCAATCCATATTCTGTTTTGGGAAATAGGATATTATAAAGTGTCCAGCACAGAATGTAGAAAGACTATCTCTCACTGGAAACTGGTCACAAAATGCTCAGGAGCTGTAGTGCAGGGTGAGTGACTAGAAAAGCTGTCAGCATCAAATGGCCCTGGAGCAGGGGTAGACAAGATGGAGACAGCATGTTGGGGATGTCTTTTAGAGTTTAAAAGAAAAAGAATATTTAAAAAATAATACAAATACTAGAAAATTAATTATCCTGCAAAAAGTCTTTAATTCACAGTCGATAAATAGAAAGTTGAGGAGGTTTGTGATGACATTTTTAGGGGAATAACCTTATGATCCCTCAGGGAAAGAGAACAAGCAGATAGATGAACACTTAACTATGCTATGCAGCATTGTAAGCTATGGCCTGTCATCACTGTGATAGTTGTGTTCAAGTTGATTATTCCCCTGGAATGCAAAAATCAATTCTAACTTGCAGACTATTATTTTGCACAGACCCTCGGTATTGCCGATTTTGTTCTCTATTTTATATTCAGTCACTCTCAGGGGAGCAATCAGAGGCCAAAAGGTAATTGGTAACAGTCACCAGTGAATTCACTGAACAAAACTTTCCTCAAATCCAGAAAGTGATTTCATTCTGCTAATTAGCCTCTTTTTTTTTTTTGTGGAAACTGCTGATATAGCTAAAAGCTGGGGGAAGAGAGGGGAGAAGTGAAGATATGTGTGTCATCACTCTCAATAAGCTATTCGAGAGAGGGAGAGGGAAAGACATCAAGGTCTTAGCTGAGAGTCGTACAGTGCAGAGTAGTCTGTGTGTGCACACACAAGTGCCTGGGTGAGAGGAAGAGGTGATGGAGCTTTAGAGATCTTTAATCTGATTAAAATTTACTTGTGCTTCAAACCTAGAGGAAGGTGACACTTCGAGTTGTTCTTCCCAATAGTAACCAGGCAGCCTCACACAATTCGTGCTCAGAGAACAGGCAATTTCTCTGTAATTAAAATAAGTCTGCCAAAGGAGCAGAACTACCATCAACAGGAGCTTCAGCTGACCTGCTCCATGCAACTCTAAAACACAGGACTTTTGAAACGGCTGTTTGAGGTAGTTTTTAATGCAGTTTCATATTTTTCAAAATTTTATCCCCTGCAATCAGCCTGGGTCTCCTTTTTTGCCTAATTAGGCACCATCTATTAATAAGGGCAAGCAAGCAAATGGGAAACAAATCCTGTAGTAACTAACAGCTCTACAGAAAACCCTATGAGAAAATTAATGGAATTCAGACTTGGATTTGGATGTGGTACCATATTCAAAACAAAGTAGGGAGGGGAAAGAAAAAGCCAATAAATTTTGGTTAGTAGCTGGATCACTAACTGAGGCAAGGTATCTGCAAAGAAATTGCAGATAGTCAGGAGAATAAAAATGATAACAAAATTAATAAATTATCTATAAGGTTGCTATCTTTTAAATGCTTTGCCTTGTGAGATTTTTCCTTTTCTGACTGTGATTCAACAGCCCAGAAATAAAACTTCAACGTGATTCTGAACTAATTTTACAAGACTGCCAAACATCATATACTAGTTTATACTCAGAAGCAACATGTATGATATGAAATAATTTTCTCATCATTTCTCAAGCCCAGAAGTTTCTCAATTTAGAAGTCTCCTACTTGTGAATGTCAGGAAGAAAGAAAGTGGTGCTCTACTCCTATTATATCAGATAATTCCACCTTTCCATTCTACAAACTCCTTTTGCACATAAGTGGTGCAAGAATTAAGTACCTCCAGTTCAAACTTAAATAGGCTCCTTCAAGGACGTTTGAACTTCTTAAAAGAAATGCTATGTTTCGAAAATAATCTAAAAGTACGAGAAATTCAGTAACAGTATAATGAGGCCTGTGTTTTCCAATAGAAAAATTTTAAAACCTGGCAAAATGTTTAAAAATTTTGTGCACAATCAAGGATTGATCTAAATAAAGCCAAAATTCTCATACCTTATAGTATTGATGCATTATCTCCTTTTGTCCCTTGGCAAATTAAACAAAAGACTCACGTCTCATCTACCAAGACTTTCAAGACAGCGTTTGGGAACTGTGTTTTCTAGAACTGTACACTCATCACTTTTTTAACAGGAAAAAAATAAATTAGTAACACCTTGATGTAATTAGTAGTTTCTTGATTTGTAAGAAATACTGACAGTTTTCAAACACTATTAAGTAGTGGACATTTGAAGAAGTGCTTGTTGTCAAAAGTGTTTCCAAGTAGAGTCACACTGGAAAAGAAACAACATTTGATAGAAAGAAAATCCAGCATCCGAAAGGTTAAAAAAAACCCCAAACCACTCCTTTAACTACATTTTGACTCCTCTGTTACACCTGATGTAAAAAAGCAAGGGTTTTTCAAAGGCATTAAGCTTTAAACATTCACAGTATCTTTCAATGTCCTCAGCAGCACTAGAAAAGAGGGATTCAATTTTCAAAGATAATTGTGTCAGATAACTGTCTCATCCCTTTTCAGAAACAATCTGATAAATACCTAATTACCAGCCAAGTGATTTCAGAGCCACACAGCTGGGCCTGAGAAAAGGCTACAGGGAATGACAAGGTCCCCTAAAGCCATCGAGAGCGAGAGGCATTTGGTTTGTGAATTACACTTCATTTATTCAGCTGATAAAATGCATAGAAAGTCCCCAGAGACAACAAAATATTCATAAAATGTTGAAATAATAAATAGAACCAATATTTAACCAGAGAAGTAAAATATTCTGTGTTATTTGAAAATTGCATACTACAGAACAGTCACATTCCAAAATCCACACTGGTAATTATTTGAGTCCTGAAAAAATTATGTTTTTCCAGAAAGCATTTGTACACTACTCAGACTAACCTTGTCTTTTCTTGATACTGCTGTATAATAGGAAAATTGGTTTACAGTAAATTTATATTGCAATTTTGTTGCAAACTTGAAAAACATTCTGATCTTTAAAAATTATAGTCCTAGCTGCCAAACAAGAAAGAATTTATAAATTTTCACCAATGTTTAAGAACCCTCTCATTCTTCTTGAAAAAAACTGGTAATACAGCACTCCTTTCTGAAAATACCAAGCTGCTTCACTTCTAAGTTACCTCCACCAATTAAAAAATCCCACAGGTATATCATGTAGTACCTCAGATTTCAGTGAATGTTTTAAAAATCTACATTGTA
>QWTY01013952.1:0-26595 GCA_008033365.1 Pseudorectes ferrugineus | reverse complement strand
ATATGCTGTAGACAGCAGCTATAAAACATCCACCATGTGCAATCACTTGCTACTTTCTGAGAAATTATTACAGTCATTGCTTGAGAATAAGCAGAGAGACAAAAAAAGGGGCCACCATTTTAAAAATGGTGAGGATGAGATCTCATCCTACATCAAAAGCACATGGAGGCAAATTGTCTGACCCTAAATTACAGGAATAATCTCTCTTCTCTTCACCTCTCCACTACAGTCTAGCTTGACCTGTGACCCCTGAAAGCAGCGGGAATTTTTATAATTTATTTTATAAAAGGAAGGAATCAAATGTTAAGCATCTCTCTTTTATGGGCATCAGTAACTAATGTCGAGGGGAGATTCTCAGCATCCGTCATAGTTTTATATAGCAGTTTCATGAAGGACTAGAACTTTCCATCTTAGCTCAGTGAACACTAACTTACTCCACAAGTAGGACCATAGAACTATTATAATTTTGCAATCAGGGATACTACCTCTTCAGTGAAATGTACCATACAGCTCAGGAAAAGTGTGGCAAAACCTGCTCTTCAGTCTCTCGATATGATTATGCTTGCTAGTTTATTCCTACACAACCATCTTCAAAAATGTCAGGAGATTCTGTCCTGGTTCTGGAAAGTATCCATTAGCACAGAATGAGAACCCTGTTCTTGCTATCCACTAAAAATGAAGAAAATTCCTCCACTGTGAACTACACCCACAGTAACATCTGTGTAAAGTAAAAGGAACTGATGTGTTTTCTTCATATCACAGTGGTGCCTGTCATTTTTGCTCTTGAATTTTGGTACCTGAATGAAGTCTCTCAATGATCTTTGCTAAGATGCCTTTGCCTTTTTTATTTGTCTGTGACATTTACAAGCAAATTAGTGTTTCATCAGGCTGCTTTGAGTTCAGCTTTATTAGACAATGGAGACTCAGGACTTTGTTGCATCTTTCCATTCCCTGTCAACAGCAGCCCATGACTACAGGTGACTGCCTATTTTCCAAGTATAACCACAAGAGAAAGCAGAATCTAAAGCACAAAATCATAAAGGAGAGAGGAGAAACAAATAGTTACTAAGCTGTTTTGAAGCTGCTGAGAAAGACTAGGTTAGTCTTTTGCCAGGGTCAGAAGCTCTTCATGCTAACAAAAGGAAAAGGATTTTTCAGCAGGTTTGAAGTGTCCAGATCTTTTGAAATCAACAAGTTAGACATCTAAATACTTACATTGGCCCAGAATTTAAATCAGCCTTGTATGGAAGAGCAAGAGAGAATAAAGATTACTAATTCACTTCATGAGGCAGCCACGATAGTGATGGGGAGCTATGATGATTTCACAGTCACAGAGTCCTGGGCTGCATCAGTGTGGTGGCATGGCATCTTTGCTTCTCACTGCCTTTTAAGTGAACCCACCCATTTTTAACAACCATTTTTTCATAGCAAATACCTGTTTCATAAATCTGCCAAGACCAATTGAGAAACTCCACACAGTTTTCTTTTGGGAATGGATAACTTTCACATTCATGGGCCTCTTTGAAAAAACAGAGATTTGTTATAAATAAGAAAAAGTCACCTTCCCAACACATAACTTACAATGTTCCAGAAAAATTCTAAAACCTCAAAAGGACTTCAGATTAGCATGACAATAATGTGGTGGGATCCAACACCAAATATTCTGTATTTTTTAAGCCAATAGAATGTCATGCTTAACATTTAATTGTTCTTTAACTAAATAAATGCAATTACGATTTTCCCTGTAATTTTTCTGAACAAGCTGAGAAATATAACTCATACCTACCCATGCATTCCTGCAATTACTGATGGGGTTGTTGATGGAAGATTAGAATTTACTGGGTGAGTTGCTAACCAATGAACCTTGCCAGTATATCCAGGAATATTTGGAGTGCTAAAGGAAACAGTTAAAAGGGGGATGGGGGTGGAGAAAGGATAAATTAAATGACTATAGGCTTGAAATACGACTTATAGATAAGTTCCAGAATGGATAGGGTTTATCAAAGATGGATGGAGTAAAATCTCTTCATAATAAAACGAGAAGTCCTTAGAATGTATAAACTGTCATAGCTTCTTTAAGGTCAGGGAAACAACTTTCTGATGATTTAGCTGATGATCTGGGCCAAAATCTCCAGTTAGACATTGTAAAGGGGAGCTCTTTAGAGACTTTTCTTTTTTTAAAAATTTGTTAAGGTTTAGTATCTGTATGATATTCAGGTTTAGAAGCAACATTTAATCACAAAGAAAAAATGAAGTCACGGAGTTTGCACATGACACAAAAAGCAAGGAAATATTCTTAAATATTCTTAAAATGTAATACAGATTTAGCTCATATTTAGTTTCTAGCTTCAAATATGGAATTTACATAGCAGACTTTAAGCCAAGAGGTGTGATTTCTCATGGGCTAAAACACAAATGATTTCCCAAATTATTCTAAGGTTCTCTAAATTTTCCCTAGAATTTATTAAGGTGTAGTATTAACAACACTGCTTAGACACACCAACTTAAATTCTAGTGTGAGTGTACCAGTGAACTGAGACAGTATGTGCCACATCTTGGAAAACTAAAGCCTTTTGTTAATTCTGATGCTGTTTTAATGTGAAAATGAAAAGCAGAGTTCCTTAAAGAGATGGAGTAAAAGAACTCTACTTATCTGAAGCAGCACAAAGAAAATTTTGATAACAGTTGCTGCAAGATGAAGCAGAGATGGACAAAATTAAAGAAAAAAATAGGTACTAATATGAATTCAGGTAAATAATCCATGAGTATTAGAAATAAAACAATATAAACCCCCAATATAGAACTTTTTTTGAAACTCAAATTTTTCAGAGAATATCATCAATATTGTTCTGTATTGACATCTCAAAGTAGGACACGGTTGAATTATACAATTATACATAGGACACACATGAATTATACATAGACATCCAGACTGCCCATACGCATGAGGTAAAGGCTCACAACAAGCTGTTTCATCTGCTGAATCAACTAAATATTTGGGATTATACACCTTGCTTCTGTTAGTCCTTTCTGGGTCTTCACACCATATAGCTGATATCAGTGCCTCTTTTCAAACAATTTCTGAGGTATTCTTTGTTTCCCCTGTACTCTGTGTAAAAATAAACAGTTTCTTTAATTTTAAAGTGGATAGAGTTACTAGTATCACGCAGCTGATGAGCTCCTTCTCCACAACTAAGGTCAGCACAAGATGCAAAAATGGACACATGTGAGACATGCAGTTTATCAGACTTTGTGTACCTCTCACTTTTGTAGTGGGAAACTTGGCTCTGAAATTCCTCGCCAGAACAGCAGAGGTAATGACAAAATGCTGCATCTACCTACCAGAGTTATAACACAGGACTCTGAGCCAACTGTATTTGTCATGGGAGCATTGGTGGTATATGTTGTAGCCCTTGTACGATAGTTAGCAGAAGGACCATCTAATTCTCTGTCTTAGTTTGGAGTAACCTTGCACTTACCTGTACGTTCATACACTGCTACACTCCCTGGGCCATGCTCCAGTTTATGACTCTCCAGAGAAGATGACTTTGTAGAGTCAGTACAGAGATTTCGTAGCACTTGGGAAGCTGTCGCCTATAGGGAATCACTAAGTAGTTGGCTGGGGAAGGAAGAAATTTGCTCTCTGTCTTGACAGCAGCTGTGCAGGGGCAACAGGTAGGCTTGAAAATCTTTTACAGTAGTCGAACATGTTTTCAGAATTGGCCAAATTGGCTTGCATTCAAATTTGCTTTTTTTGTCAAAGTAGACAACTGTTAGGTTACATGCACGTTAGGTGACACTGTAGAAAACTCCATCTGTATATCAGGGTCCCACCAAGGGACACAATGGATATTGGGTGGTTGTGACTGTAAGCACATGCATTCATCCAAAACTGAAAATATACCTGATACCACTTTGAAGGAATCAGTACGACTGTGAACCAGTTTTATTACCCTGGTGATGGGCTACATACCAAGATAGATCTCTCACACATCATGGAATTCCGGTGGTTTCCTTGGAAGTGTATGGGCATCACAAAGAGAAGTAGATGACAATAAGAAGTACTATATTAGCTTGCAACATTTTATAAGCCTGTTTGAAGTTAAATCGCATAATAACTACACAACTGAGAGGCATCTGATTGATAAAATCTTCTCACCTTTAAAACTTGCAAAAGTAGAAGAAAAGACAAAAGCATCATAAATGGGCAAATGTGACCCAAAAGTCTATCTGAGAGATGACCCAAGATGAAGGTTTGTTCTAGACTATCTGTTAGAAACAACTGACAGAAGTTGTTGCATTCATAATATGTGGGATGGAGGTGGATCTGAAAAAGAAGAGAGGTGAGCAGAGAGAAGCTAAAGGTACCAGGAAAGTAAGCAAGGTTACACTACAGTAAAGCAGCTGGTCTCCTGGGAACCTGCAGAAAAGATGCAAAACTGTGCTGCGGTTTTGTAGGTGATAAAGCAGAAGAAACTGAGGTTAAAAAAGTACCCCTTTGTGTTTTTGTTTTTTTGGATCATGCTGTCTAGCTCTTGTGTGCTTTCTCTGATGAGCTGCAAACCCATGTTGTTGCTGCTGAGGAAAACAACTAAGTGCCAGCCTACCACTGGGCAACACAAAAAACTCCTCTGTGGTTATGCTGCCGTCATCAAGCTTTCTTTCTGTAACCATGACATCTTTCTTGTTCATACACTTCCTTGTTATCATCTTAGCAGCTCTTAGTCCCAACAGTAACAAATATAGTGTTGACAGTTGAATCTGTGCAGGCACTAAGATTTTTCAAGTGAATCATAGTGATTCTGAGTGCCTCTGCTTTGGTGTGCCTCTGCTTTGTATGTCCATAGAATCATAGAATCACTGAGGTTGGAAAGGACCTCTAAGAATCATCGAGTTCATTGTTAACCCAGGACTTCCAAGTCCACCACTAAACCTTGTCCCCAAGTGCCACATGTACACATCTTTCAAATGCCTCCAGGGATGGTGACTCCATCACTTCCCTGGGCGGCCATTTTGTCTTGCCCTATTGCTTGTTACCTGGGAGAAGAGACTGACCCCCACCTGGCTTTTGGGTAGCTGTAGAGAGTGATAAGGTCCCCCTGAGCCTCATTTTCTCCAGGCTAAACAACTCCAGCTCCTTCAGCTGCTCCTCATAAAACTTGGTGCTCCAGAGCCTTCACCAGCTCCGTTGCCCTTCTCTGGACATGCTCCAGCACCTCCATGTCCTCTTGTAGTGAGGAGTCCAGAACTGGGCAGCAGATTTGAGGTGCAGCCTCACCATCTTGAGATGTCTTTGTAGATTTTTATTTCCTGGCAATGTTCAGGAAGATCAGTGTGGACTTTATTTAGTAGGCCCTCCATACTGATATTTAGAGCTATTTGAGATGCCTTAAGGTATCTGAGATAATTGCCTATAATATATTGCTCAGAAGCAGCAGCTGTAAGGGATGGTCTAGAGTGCCTCCAGGGTATTGGATGCCCAGGTTTGCCATGTAAATTCCATGTCACCTGTTTATATGGGAGCGAAATCTAGATTCCCCCAAATAATCTGTAATTCTTGACAACCTTGGATCTAGCACTTCAGCTTGAGCAATGGAGGTATCCAAGTTCTTTGTGCAAAAATTCTGTCTAGTGAAAGCTACCTGGTAGATTCTTACCTTGCACTTACAATCAAAGAGTTCCTAACATCGTACTCTTTCTTATAAACACTCCTGTATAAATGCAATAGAACTAAATCACCATATTAAGTCATTATCTAGCTCTTTTGGTTATTTCAATTATTAAGTAGGCGTCTCAGATCTTACTCACCGTGAGTAAGACTCGCAACTGGCTTCCACCTCAAATTCCCTTCTAGGAAGACTGGCATGTAACACATTTGTGGCCGCATACATCCTTTTTGCCCCCATGATCCTATTTGCCAAACAGAACAACCATAGGATCATAGGCATGATCCTATGTCAGGAAATCCATGCATACACTCCCTTGTGTTGTGAAAGAATATACCTAAGAATACTTGTGAAGACTAAACAAAGTGCTTTATGTAGAGCAGAGAATGGGACCGACAGCATTCTGGGTTTCATTTCATACCCATCTCCCTCAGCCATCAAAGCAGGATAGGGAATGGGTACTTATAAATGGATTTGGGGCTCCTGAAAAGATAAAACCGTCAAAATGGCAACTCCTCAAAATATTTGGAATCATGTTGAACTGGAAAATTTTGTTTCTACCATTTCCAGCAATTCTTTTCTGCTTTCAATTTTTTCAGTCCCCCTTTGGAGTATGGGGTAATATTTTTCAGACACAATAAAGCACTTCAAGCAAGCAATAAAATCTCATTTGGAAAATGCCGAAGTAGGATATTTCAACACACACTTCCCTCCACAACCCCATGAATGAGTCAAACTGGAGAATCGCTAAATAGGCATCTATTTCTGAAGAAAGAGTACTTTGTGAGAAAGCTCTTTGGAAGCCCATGGAAATGACTGTGCAAGGTGCAAGACAGCAGAGGGTCCTGTTCCCAGCTATTTGTGGCCTGTGAGGTTTCTGGTAACTTGAATTTACAAGGGATGTATGCACACAGTCAGTTGGAAAATGACTACACTGAAGAAATACACGAAGTCACTACATGTGATAGCATTTTGACCAATGTGCTTGAGAAACCATGAATAAAAGGTAGTTTCAGAGAATAGCTCTGTGAGAGAACTGCAGGACTTGAAGCAGTTAGGACTTTGTCTTCCTAGAAACTGCATGTTCCCCATTTCAGTCGAGTGCTTTTGATCAGATCCTGTCGTCTTCCTCACACACACAACCCCTCTGGCCTTGGACAGGTCACTTCATCCTTGTCGGTGTGTACCTGTCAAAAATTGTAACTTATTTTACCAGTGTTCTGGCAATGCATTAGTTGATGTTTCAAAAGTGCTACTAAGTAACTAACACTTTGCAAGAATGCACATGCATTGTGTAAGCACTGCCCTCTACTGTGGATTAGGAACGCTGAGGAATGAGTAGCAAGTTTTGAAAAGCTGATGACTGTCAGATTTTTTACTTAATTGTTAGGAAGAGGCTTTTATTGTGGAACAAGAAAATGTAATCACTGTCCTAACTGCTTTTGTCAAATGTCAGGAGGCAGGTTCCAATAAGCACCACAGTGAAATCAGGAAGTTTTTGTGCTATAATATGAATGACACGCTAAAGAGAAAAGCACAAGTCAGACATAGGAAATGAACCTGGATTGATATGAACTGTTGCTGCGTACACTGGAATCCACTAAATGTGCTACACTATTACTGTGCTAAGTTCTGCCAGCTCACTAAAGGTGTAAGCAAGCTCCAACAATACCAGGGAGAAGAGTTATTTGTGCCTATCAGACCAGAGCCCTGCCCATGAATGCTACAGAGGAAATCCCCATCACCAGCGTGGGAGGCTTTTTTTCCATTGACCCTTAAAACACCTGCAGAATCTAAAATACCACATAGAGCATAACCTTGTTTCAGTAGCTGATTGGGGAAGAAGTCAACAGAGGAAAAAAGCTGGTGGCTAGGGGCGAAGTAGAATTATACAAAATAAAATATACATATAAAGATTTTTAAGAAAAAAAGAACAGAGGATGATTATGTTGGACATCCATATCATCCAGTAAAAGCAGTTTCTCTACAGTTTTCAAAATTGTTGAATTCAAAATGCACTTCTGAATAAGAAAGACAATTTTTCAAAGTAGTTATTAATTACAAGAAACAATTATTTGGGTCATTACATATCTTCACTTTTTAATAACATGGAACCTCTCAAAAGTGCTCAGAGAATTTATCAGTCTGAGCCTTCCTGGAAGTCACTGTAGCTCTGCTGCAAAGTTTCCTCTCCTGTGTAATGTGCCCAAGGGAGGTGAAAACACAATGTTTTTCCAGAATTTGGACTGTCCTCCTCTTTCTTGGTACATATTTGGCTTGGAGCAGCAGTTAGACACAGGAGATCAGATTGTGGTGTTTGTGGCCAGATTTTCGCAGGAGCTTAGCGATCAACGTGCACCCAGAATGTGAGCTCTTTCAGAATTCTGGTTTTCATGTGTGGTTGCTGAGCTATTTTTGAAAGCCTGGCTGGCTGCACAAAACATACTCGTTAGCACTCTGTTGCTTACCTACCTAATATATGGGTAGTTATGTGACATATAAAGCCAAATGCTCTATTCGTCTTCCACAAATAAATGAATATTATAAGGAAATAATTAATAATCAAACCACTAAGAAACAAAGAAAAAATAACCAAGGAAAACAGACACAATCAATTCAGAGTTTAAAGTCTTGTAAATGAAATCCCAGAGGTCTCAGTTCTGCAAAATATGTGAACAGATTCTCAATCCTATCTCTGTTCAGAAAATCTTGTTAAGCAGATACTTTTAACTCACTGATTCCAATGGAATTTACACTTTGTGGATTTGAAAAACAAGAATGCAAATACAAGAGAGTTTACAGTTGGCAGACAAGTAGAGAAGGTAGGAAGAAAAACCCTGAAGAAAAAGAAAATACGCACAAAAAATTGGTACATTTCAAAATACCACAAAAGCCATTAGAGCCACTGAGCAATTGTTATCCAGTGTACCTAAAAAAATCACACAAGCAACATACATTGAAAATACAAAAAAGCATCAATACATTCAACTTGGAACCTCATTCATTAGTGGTGTAAAAAGATAAGATTCAAGCCTACACCATGTGTGTTCTGACAATGTAGTCCACTCAGTGAAGCACTGAGCTGTACAACGAGATTGTAAGTTTTATAAAAAATTTTATGAGATCTGTTGGTGAAAGAGGACTGCATCAGAGAGAGATTTTCAGAGTGCTCTTTCACAACAGCTACCTAATTTTTTGACTATCTCTTTTTAAAAAAAAAAAAAATATTTCTATGTTACCCTTGGCAAAGAAATGGTAGAAGATTCCAGCTTTTAGGCATACATTGCAACATATCTGGGGATGAAAGAGAGCAACAAGTTCATTCTACATCAAATTCAGCAGTGCATATACAAACCACGGATATTCAGAATGATGCTACATTCCAGGGCTGGAACACACGTCAAGAGACTATGCCACTCATGACTTTCTCCAAAGACAGGTTTTAATGAAAGCCTGGAACAGAATGAGAAGAACTGAATTACGATCCAGGATTTTTGGTCAAGCGCAAAGATGAAGAGTCTGACCCGAACAGCACATCCATATCTCTCTTTGCGCAATTCTCACTGATCATCCTAGACTGCCACCAGATTACACACATAGTTATTAATAAATTCATATTCATAAATTTAGCACTTCTAGGTGAATCACAACATTAATGACATGGCTTTTTACATGTGCTGAAGGCTCCCGCATTTATTACATGTCTGAACCACTGAGAAAAACAGGATAACACGTGACTAAGATTCCTAATTTTTCACTTGCATTTCAGCCTAATTTTTAAGAACTATGACCATCACTTTGTCCCAATTAATATTATATGAAACCAAGTTTGAGCACAGCACTATTTTAAAGATGAGAGTTCATTTAAAAAAATAGCAGATGCTTGGGCTCAGGATATATGAAGTTTCATTCCTAACTATGCTACAGGCTCCCAGTGGGAATTTGGTGAATGACCTTATCACGCTGCACCAGGATTGCGTGGTAAGGACTTCAGAATGTTATCTAGAGCGCTGGATATATGCACAGCAGCTCTTCACAATGCTGATCTTATATTTTAGGCTCAGCTACAGCTCAGGTCAAGACTTTTATCTTTTTTCTAATTCCTTAAGAAAAAAGAAGAAAAACAGAAGATGGTTTCCTGTTCTGCCAAAAGGAAGAGAGGGTGGGTGCAAGGCTAACATACAAAACATGCCCAGGTTCACCACTCTTCCTGTTTGTCTCTGCAGCTACATGACAGATGACTCTTAGTTACTTTCAGCTTTGCTAATAATTTGAATGGCAACCACTTTCTTGCATGGTTTGGGGAAGAACAGTGTCTCACTCTGGAGTAATGCCCGGGCACTGATGCTGTTGCCCAAGTGCTACAGGCAGGAAGTGCAGCTGCTACTCCATGAGAGTGAAAGTGACTGTTCACAAAGAGATTTTTACACTTTATATTTACAAACCATATTTAGGCTTCTCAATCCAAAGTATATATCTGACTTTTCAAGGATTTTGGTCGGAGTTTAACGGCCTTTATACCTTTACATATCTTTCCAAAACTACTGGCAAACACACGAAGTGAGAAAAACAAATTATAGGCAAAGTTTTATGCCTTCTGACTTTCTTCTTTCTTCTGCTCAAAATCATAGCAATCTTGATGCATGACAGTCATGGACAGAGAATAAGTGTGAAAAACTTAATAAAATTTTCCAGATGGAATTGAGTTTTTCACAATTGAGTTTTTGAGCTTTGAGATGTCACAATCTTTTAAATCTCAGATATCTTGGCCTCCTTGTTGCCAGAAATCAATGAAATCCATAGCCTCACTCACTAAAAACCAGAAAAATGAGACGCAGCATCCTAGAGAAGGCAAGACAGAAGCAGTTGCTCAAATTTATAAATCCTCCATGATACCATATGATGCAAATAGTCCCAGATAGGATGTCTGCCTGCAGCAGAGTGCACACTTCAGCTTCTATTCTTCAAAGTTCCACCATAACAGCAGTACAACCTAGCAGGACTAAGGGTTAATAACTCTCTAATTTCACTGCAACTCAGACATCTCTGTTCAGCACTGTGTTGTATTCTGTATGGGCTGTATTCTGAAAGCACATTCATTTCTCAATAACCATTGTATACTATTTTATGTTATAATTCAAGCAGAAAAGTTAGATGCAGGCTCTGAGAAACCAGAAGACTTATGCAGAAGGCAAGATAAAACAATCAGAATGGTGCATTATGTCATAAAAGCTTGGCATTAATAGGCTTGGTTGCAGTAATATGGGTCAAAGGTGATGACCTTACAATCCTTATTAGCACCTTACTTTGCCTATGAACCCGCTGCTGTGGGAAGAATGATGTGTTGTTCCCCATACGTGTGACAGCATGTGATGAGCTGCAAAAGGATGTACATTCACCCTGAAACAGATATTAGAAACATAAATGAACAGATCTAAGTTGTAGCCCAGAAATTCCAACTACTCACAAGGCAGGTCCCAACAACCAGGAGTGTTTAGCACGTATTCTGACGTGAGTAAGGCCCAGCATCATGTCTTTTCTTCAGAACAGAGAGGGCAATATTTCTACAGCTTCTGACCCTCTGCTTTACCCAGTGAAGTATCCTTTCTGTAGTTTCCTCACAAATGTGAACTGAGCAAGACCACCCCAAGGACACACAGGAAAGGCTGATGCAAAGAGAAATTCTCTTCAAGTAAACAGAGCCGTCTCTTTCATCTTTTGTTTCATTATTTTAATTCTTACCATTAAGATGTTACTTTTACCATTTTTCTTTCTCAAAAGTTTGCAAATAAACACTTAATATCAGCTCAAGCTACTAAAGACAGGTTTAGGAAAGGCTTAAAGTGAAAACCTTCAAATTTCAAAGTTCACGATCTAGCTAAAAGTATAGTGTTCCTAATAGCATTCAGGGACCTTTTGCATGCACACTCAAAGGCCATCTAGTGACTAAAGTTAACAATCACACACTTTTGACATGGCAATATTCAAGTCATACTACCCACCAAACATGCAACAGACCTGTCCATTAATACTAAAGAACAGGAAGCGTTTGAAGAATGAAAGTATGGTATAGTTTGAAAATAAACATGTTTCCATTCTTTTCACCCAAGGTCAGATTTTTAACTGTTTTTTCCCTTTTCCCAAGTAACAAGAACTCAAGAGGCAGTACCAAAATCATGCTAATAAGTGAAACACAGTGTGCAGTGCTTGTATAGTGAGGCTTTGAAGTTAGCACATGGTTAAGTGGGACTTAGTCTACACTGGCGCTGTCTTCAAAATTTACTGCACCAACACAGCAGATAGAAAGTAAATCAAAGACATGTACATTATTCATACGACAGCTGGTGGAGGCAGCTGAACCATACACTGCATGCTCCGAAGTTCTAGTTATTTATTAAAATGGTTCACAAGAAAAAAACACAGAGATGAACGGCCCTGTGTGCTTGGCATGTCCCAAGATGAAAACAATCATCTGCTGAACTTGCAGCACATAACAAATGACAGCTCTAATACATATGTGCAGAGAAGAGGCTTGGGAAAAAAAGGGAAATAAGATAGAAACGTGTAATCTTTCATCCTTTTGGCTATACTTATGATCAGACTGGGATACTCTTACAAAGAGGACATAATATATTCTGATTTCTAGTTTACAAGTAAAAAGTTGGAGATATCCACAAGCAGAGGAAACTCAGCATACACTCTCCTTTGGCACCAGAAAATGCCTTAATATTAGATAACATAGTCCAGCTACAATTCTTGTTTCAGAAAATGAGAGAGGGACTGCTTGGGCTTAATCAAAAATGCAGAAAGTTGAAACAACCCAGGGACATTGTACTTGCACATAAACAAAGAGATATGACAGGTTTGAGAGATTTCGCTTACACTGTTAAAGACAAAATGGATCAATAATTTTTTTTCACCAGACAGAACGTTCTGATAGAAAATTTATGAGGTCCGAAAAGACAGGTGGTGACAAGTCAAAAGTTTTGCTCTTGGAATACTGCAGTGCTCATTTGAATTTGGTAAAAGACCATGGCAAATGATTAGTTTGGCATATATGCTAAATGAACCAGCTCAGCAGGCAGAATCTATCTTTTAATCTCTTCTGATACTAGGAATTCAGTAAATTTCGTAGGACAGTATAAGCAAGATTTTCTTTAAAAATTAACTACTTCCCTTCTTGCAACACTTATTTAATTCAGTTCTTGAGAACCCAGGAAAATTTAACATCAGGTCTGAGTTTCTCTCTTGGTCTGTCCCTGCAAGCAACTCTCACTGTCCATAACTATATTCCTTTGAAAGAGCGTCATTCAAGAAACCATGATAGCATTTTCTATCTATCTATCTGTCTGTCTGTCTATCTATCTATCTATCTATCTATCGTGCTTTTCTTCCACCCTGCTGAGGTACCTGTCTCTCCCACTGTATGCCTGACTGTGCCCAGTAACTCACCTACCCGTTGAGTTTGCCTGAGCAAACCTTCTGTCTCATGGTCTGGAAAGGAGACATGTTCTTATTTTTCTATCATACTTTGACCAGCTTTTCTTTCCTTGTCTCAACTTGGCTCTATTTGACCCCTTTTAAGACTTCTGTGGCCCTTTACTGGACTCATCTAAAATGCTCTACTCTGAGATAGATTTGAATAAGTGAAATACAGAGTAAATAAAAGACCCCAATGCAGAAGTGATTGTTTTGGACAGACATCAAAAAACCCCTTGAGTTTGTGCGTGGGTATGATTACCATGTTGTTTTCATAAATGTAATGTCTTAATGCAAACGTCAGATGTATGAAATCATGACAATCATTCCCTTTACAGGTTTCTTCTGTTCTGCTTTTTATATTTAACTCTCTCACAGGAGAAGCATGCAGAACATATTTTTCATATATGTATTAACTGAATATCTTAACTTCTCTAGTTATAGAATGCTGCCAAATTTAGTATTTTGAAATATTTAACTGTCCACAGAATTCATAAAGGAAATGTTCAGACAACTCCAGTATTCACAAAACCTGAAATTTACAAATCACCAGATCTCTGTGGAGAGTAAAAGATCCTATTTGAAATCTGTCCCAGAAGCCTCCAACAACCTAAAATCATAATTACATGCTCCTTGTAGGAAATACTAGCTAATTATTTTGACTTAATAGTTTTTTCATGCAGCAATCAGAACCAATTGCAGGACTCAATTTTAGTTTATTAAAAATAATAATTATTACAGTTAATAATCACAAGTAAACTAGCTTAATGTGAGCCCAGCAACAGTTAATGCCAAATAAAATATTTTCAGGTAACTCTTCCAGATGCTTTCACTTGATTCTTTGGTTAATTTTTCTATTTCTCTTTATATGTGGAAGATAAATATAACCTATTACCATTACTTCTTGTCTCTCTTTTAATCTTGTGAAAGAAAAGACTACTAATGACCCCCTGAAAGCTACTTAACTAAGCATAAACCCCACCAGTTTGTATTGGAGAGGATATGCATGGCAAAATAAGCAACAGAAAAAAACCTAAGTTGTTGAATAAACAAAGCATCACTCTGCTATTGGGCAAGTGAAAAGCAAATGCAAAGTGAAATACGTAACTGTAGGGATGATAAATAATCTAACCCTTAGTGAAACCACCATTGTTTTATTCAATGGCACTCAGCCTTAAAGAGATTATTTCAAGTTTTTTACATTATTTCCACATAACCTATTAGCTTATTAGGCAGATTGCTATTACACATTTCATTGTTTTATGGGTATTTAATAGCACAGATATTTTTGAGCATACTGTAGGCCATTTTCACAGAATCACAGAATAATCTGAGTTGGAGGGGACCCACAAGGATCATCGAGTCCAACTCCTGGCCCTTTACAGGACCATACCCAAGAGTCACACCATGTGCCTGAGTGCACTGTCCAAAGAGCTTCTTGAACTCTGTCAGGCTGGTGCTGTGACCACTTCCCTGGGGAGCCTGTTCCAGTGCCCAACCACTCTCTGGATGAAGAACCTTTTCCTGAACTCCAACCTAAACCTCCCCTGACACAACTTCAGGCCCTTCCCTCAGGTCCTGTCACTGGTCACCACAGAGAAGAGATCAGTGTCTGCCCCTCCTCTTCTCCTCATGAAGAAGCTGCAGACTGTGATGAGGTCTCCCTTCAGTCTCCTCCAGGCTGAACAGACCAAGTGACCTCAGCTGCTCCTCATACAGCTTCCCCTCAAGGCCCTTCACCATCTTTGTTGCCCTCCTTTGGACACTCTCCAACAGTTTAATGTCTTTCTTAAATTGAGGCACCCAAAATTACCCCCAGCACTTGAGGTGAGGCTGCCCCAGTGCAGAGCAGAGTGGGACAATCCCCTCCCTTGCCAGCTGGCGATGCTGTGCCTGATGCCCCCAAGACACACTTGGCCCTCCTGGCTGCCAGGGCACTGCTCACTCACGTTCAACTTGCCATTCACCAGGACCCCCAGGTCCCTTTCCGTGGCACTGCTTTCCAGCATCTCATTCCCCAGGCTGTTCGTACAACCAGAGTGCAGATTCTGTCACTTCCCCTTGTTGAACTTCATATGGCTGGTGATCGTCCAGCCTTCTAATTTGTCAAGGTCTGAATGTCCTTAAATATTTCATTTGTTGTTTTTCAAATTGCATGGTTTTTTTTCGTTTTACTTTATATGTTGTTGCCTCTGATTAAACTTTCTTCTTTCTCTTTCTACAGGCAAGTCAAAAGTTTTAACTCACTAAGTACCTAAGTACTGCCTATGGTAATTTTCTATCATTATTTGAAATGCAGAAGAGGCTGAAATCCTACCTTGACATACCTCTCACTCAATGTGCTGCTTAATACTGCATTACTCCTGGATGATTACTTCTCCAGAGTAATGATTACTCTGGAGAAAATGCTTATTGCTTCAGCAGAGGAACCACTGGGAGAGGAAGTCTTCCTATACAAAGGCCACAGGGAAATTAATATAATGTGACCACAATTATTTCAGTAAGTTCTGCATAAAATTCTTCAACTGAGCCTCTTAAAGAAACAGTAGAAGAAAGATAAGATCTTCACATGGATAAATAATTGCTTAGAAGACCAGAGATAGAAGGAAGGGATAAATTGTCAGTTTTCTAGGTGGATAGAAATCACTGGTAGAGAGACCTTCAGATAACCCATCCGGGCCTAGGACATTTTTGCCTAACATATTCACAAACTAGCTGGAAGTAGAGAGTTGGAATGTAAGTGATGTGCTCAAAAAGCAAATATATATATTCATGAAGGCAAATCTGTGAATCCATGACTATTAACTAGAAGCACACCATCTCCTGGACGTGAATCCCCGATCAACAAATCATCACATGATAGGAAAATATTTGGAGGAAGGATGATAACTTTATTAACTATCCACAGTCTTGGATGAAATACTGGACTAGGTGGGCTTTTGGAGGAATCCAAAAATCTAGTAGCAGCATGAGTTAACTACTTATTTCTTTAAAAAATGGTTACTACCAAGTCTATAAGTAAGCTCTATAGTATTTCCCATTTTCCAGCTTTGGAGAAAACTGTGTCTACAGATGTATTAGCTTCCAGCAGGGGCAAGAAGTCATCCCTGTTCCTTATCAGACTTGTCAGATAACATGGTTCGTTCTGCAATCCCCAAAAACTCTGTGTTAAGGCCTACAAGTAGCATAATATTTACAAACTGGACAGGGGGACTTCACCACCAGGTCCCCAGTACAAATACACCTGTATGGTCAGATTCTGAGGTCCTCCTCCTCCTAACCACTGCAAAAAAACTTGAGACTACAGAGAAAGGGATAGAAAATTCTGTTGTCATATGAGTGAGAGGACTCTGCAGGCAAACATTCTCAAGGCCTGGTCTTCTAGCACAGAGCACCTCCCCTATACAGACTGAGAATACATGGAGAATAGCTCCTCAGCTGTCACCCTTTCTCTGGCAGGCTCTGATTCTCCAGTCTTAGAACGACCTTCGTCGCCAGCTCCTCATATTTGCTTTGCTATTACACAGCTTCACTGAGTTTGGTTTATTCAGCAGATGCCAAAGGCTGCTAGAGGAGCTCAGAGTTGTGGACTGCCAAAGCCATGGTGCTGTATCTTCTCACAATAGAGAAGCGCTTGTCTGCTGCAGATGTTTTATATACCACGGCTCATCCGTCTCAAAGGCTGCTTCTGTCTCTTATTTTTACACTCATCCCAGACACAGTGGAGAAAGTGACTGTAGAATTTGCTTGCAAAATGCCTGACTGATCTCTCTTTCAGCACAACTTCCCCAAACAACTTAGCTGTGGAATGTCTTGGGACTGGTATCTAGAAAGGTTAGCAACTTACATCACATGCCTGCGGGCTGGTAGTTGGGCTCTGAATCATACAGCTAAAATCCTCAATTTGTTTATGCAGTCTCATTAAAAATAGTACCTAAAAACTCATCTACTTTTCATATTGATATTTACACATTTGTAGTTAATACCTCAGCATCACAGGAAAACTTGTAAATGCATACTAGGTTTGGAAGAACACTTACACCAATTCCTTAAGAAATTTATACTGAACTATATCTGTTTCAAGGTTTGTCCCTGAGTTCAGTTTGACTTTCCCTGACAACTTCAGTGGAGTCCGCATTTCGGTCTAATAGTGAACTTTCCCTAACAAAATAACACCAGAAAGGCACCAGACTGTTTCTATCTGCTTCCTGGAACTACTGTCCATTTCAGATCACTGTCTTGACCGTAACCCAGATTACTGACTTGATGGCATTCAGTTTCAGGTTTTGTCTGTGTTCATTTCAGGTGTGTCTCTATGTCCCAGAGTATCTCTGTCTCTGCCTGCTTTGCTTTGCTTTGGAGAAATGAATGGACAGATAGAATTGCTTATCTCAAATCTTCTTTCTCCTTCACTTTTCCAGAGGCTTGCAGAAAAAAACAGCTGAACAGTTCTGACTGATGTCTGGGGTCTAATTTTCATATGTAAATGAAGAACACAGTAAATGAGAAATAAAAGTGAAAATTACATGGTATGGGCAAGAAAAAAAGGGAAAATTATGTCGTCTATTTTTTATCCCTTGTGGTTTCTTGGGTTCTTTAGGGTTCTATTATATGGTTGCAGGAAGCAAAAAGTGATTTAAAATGCAAAGTTTGAAGACAGAAACTGGGAACCAAAACCACTGCCAGAATTTATGGGACTTAGAGACTTTTTGGTGACAATAATATGTATAAAGTATTGCTAACTGTGCAGTAAGTGCACTACTTACTAGCAAAATGGAACTAGGAGTTTATTTACATTTCCCTATCATGTTCTAAGAAATGCCTCCACTCATCTACGAGCATGTAGCATGAGATACCATAACATTTTGTTCTAGCTGTAATGAGCATTTCTCTATGAAAATCACTGAAATTAACATCAAACATATTGCTTATTGCTAATTATGTCTATCGTTAGAAGCCCTGGGCAGGTATTTCTGCTTTCGACAATTTTTATCAGAAAATTCTGAAACCATCAAGCCAATTTTACTTTATAAGGAGTGAATTTCCATTTTGATGCTACAATCACTACAAAATGATCAGACTCAAATTTATGTGTAAGACACTGATATAAAATAAGAGGATAACACAGTACTTTGACCAATATGTGATGGCAGTCTTGAAGAACTTCTGTTCCCTGATCAACTAGACACTGGCACAGGTCTCTAAATGTGCTGCACCACAGCTTGTCAGGAAATACTAAAATACACAGAAATATCCAGGGGATTTCCTGACTTTGGAGTGATTTGGGTTTCTTGGTTTGCATTAAAGTAGGTGTTCATTAGAACTATGGTAAACAGCTTCACACTTTACATAAATCAATTTTAAAAAACCATTTATTACCTTCACAGTTGTTTTGGGGTTTTTTTAGCATTAGAATTCTCATTAGAATCTGAAGAGTGGTACCTCTTTGCTACAGCAGGGACAATGAATCATACAAACACTCTACTGCAGTTGTTATATTCAGTTCAAATATCCAAGACAAATATATTTTATAATGTTGTTCCTTTAGGACCCTGGGGAATGGAGTTCAGAAACTCATTGTATTTATTTGTTAAGCACCACCAATTTCTTTGGTGATTAAAAGAAATAATTTGCTTTACCTCTGAGTCATACCCTGGACTTCCACCTTCTGTCCTGGCTGGTTTCCTCCAGGTCTCCCGTGGTCAGGCTGGGCTCTCTCTCCTGTGATGGGGATGCTGGTGAGGTTTCTTATCGCTGTAGTCTACCAGAGATTCAGCTCTTCCAACACTGGGCTGCTGTTCAGCATCTGCTGCTGGACTCACCAAACCTGAGCAGGGATCTATTAAAGGCATAACATCCTGGTGTGGAAATAAAGGGTAATTTGTCCCTACTGGAGGGGTGAATAGATAGAATTTAAGGAAATATTTACTGTTTTCTCTTCAAAGCTGACAAAACCGTGAGTGCTCTCAAGACCCCTCAAAACAGGCATGCACATCTTCTTCAACAGGCTTGGATACTGTTGGTGATCATCCTGTAAACTGGTTCAACTGACAAGGCAGACTTTTCAAAGGCACTTGCCTGCCTTTCAGGTCCATCAGTCATTCTCTTCTATTGTCCTTTTGTGGCACTAAACTTAAAAGATGTGACTTGCTTCTGTTTTTCCAAGACTCTGAAGTTCCAGCCAATAAATCACAGTAAAACTAGAGATCATTCTACAGAAAAAACAGTGCATAGAAGTGCATTGCCGTGGTTTATTTACTGAATTCTTTCCTGAAAAAAAGACTTTTCAAGTATGCTACAAAAAGAACAGGGCCATTGAATGCTCAGAATTTTTCTGTTGCTTGGTAATGATGAACACCCCATAATGAAATTTCTCCTGATGTGAAATTTAGTTCATGCCTACCACTGTAATGTAGTCCTTCGAGTGGACACACATAACAAATTGTAGTGACAGCTGAGACTGTTTTATATGCAGTACGGGCACTGCAAGGCTAAGCCAACACACTGAAAACACAGAACTCAGTCTGGTACATCCTGTGTCCGCTTTCTATCATAACTGTACATTCACCTGAGTGAGAAGGAACTTCCAAAATTTGACTCCTACCAGTAATAAGCCTTTAACATGCCATACTGGTGTCTAAGTTTACTGACACTCAGAAATTTCCATACCAAATATAATCAGTTTTACACTAGAAATTCCATTCAGGGGTGCAGATTGACTTTTTCCTCCATACCTTCTTACCTCCCCCTGGAAAGCTTTAGAAAGAGATGACAGGAGAGGTAAAGACATGGGACCCAGGTAAGGCACAGGATGACTCACAAGGATGACGCATGTTTTGTTGCATTCATTTTGAAAAGTGAAATGCAATTTAAACTGTCTTGGATTTTGTTGACAGGGTTCTATCCAGTTCATCCTGGTAAGTGAATTTGCCAAGGAAGGCTGACTTATTTCTACTGTCAACATTCTGAAGCGATCCATGCTTAAAGAAGCACATGGATGAGTTGGTCACGTGTCCAAGCTAGTCCCCTCTGCTACCTCTGCTTTTTACTTTGCTTCAGGATTCCTGTGGATCAGTCTTCTTGATTCTTTTGACAGAAACAGCTGCTTTCATTCTCTGGAAAAGTAACCATATCCCAAATCTTCCAACAAAGTGATATTTTTCTGTAAGATTTTATTTGCTTCTCAGCTAACTCCTTATGTCCCACCCCTCTTCCCCCTCCCTCCACCTTTCAAAAAAATCCCTTCTCTACTCCACTACGGACTCTAAATACTCGAATGCCACAGGAACATGCAAATGTCCTCGGATTCCAGACACTTTAATTGTCTTTTTTTGTAGCAGCGCAATGAGGAGGGAGGAGCAGAGCTATGGATGCCCACGGGAGTGTCTGGTTCAGCACAGTTCTTTGGCTCTGCAGCCGAAACTTCTTGGGTTGCTTTTTTTAAGGAGCAGCGGCAGGGAGCACGAGGCCGGCCCCCCGCGCTCCGGCCGGGAGCAGCCCGCGCTGCCGCAAGCCTGGCTGCTTCACGGGAGCTGCCCCTGGAGCGGGGGCGGATTGGGATTAAACCCAGCCGCGGGACGATTTCGGATGGCGCCGCGGCGGCAGCAGCAGCAGATGTTTCCCCGGGGTTTGAGGATGTGAAAGCCTCTTCTCGCCTCCCCTCCCTTCCCTGCTTTCGCCAGAGATACAGGCGCGGAGCTGGGCACTGCGGCCGGGAAAGCCCCAGCGCCGCCCCCGCCTCGGCAGCTCCGGGGCAGGGAACCGCGATGTGCCCCGAGGTGCCTGCGGGGCGCGGGGCCACCTCCCGCCCACCCCCTCCTCCTCCTCTTCCTCCTCCTCCTCCTATTCCTCCTCCTCGTCCTTCTGCCCACCCTCCTGCAGACAGCCCAAGCAACCTGTTCCAATGCCTGACCGCCCTTTCAGCGAAGACATTCTTCCTAACATCCAACCTAAACCTCCCCTGGTGCCGCTTGAGGCCATTTCCTCTGGTCCTGTCGCTGGTTACTTGGGAGCACCCTCTTTGCAGCCCCGTAGTTTTGTGTTGCTGTCTGGGACATGCTGTTCCATAACACAGGAGCTCTCCCCCTGTAGGTTTTGTTTTACACCTGCCAGTGCTTTACCTATCTATGCTCACCCAGTGGGATTAGACTTCCTTTCCATGTGTGAATTTGCAGATAGATGCAGGAAAACTAAAGGATTATATGATTCGATTACTTTTCCCCCCCACAAAAATGAGCAGTGAGTGCTCAGGAGAGAGGGGTGTTTCTCCTCCCCATGTGCCAAAGAAGCTTCATGCCAGAGTGGGGGTAACAGTCTCTGCTTCCTAGAGAGGTTTTGAAATTTGAACGTAGTAAATTGCTTAGGCTTTCTGGTAGTATTAAATTAGGTTATTTAATTTGCACATTAGTGTACATATGTGCTGGATTTATTCTATGGTCTGGTTGTGATCAAAGATGAAGTTCAAAGTTCTACTCTCTGACAAAAAAAGGGAAACCCATATGCAGTATTTTAGTACATAGTCACTAAAACATCAGAGTATTTCTTCTGTCTTTGCATAATAGACATTGCCTGCTCCAAAAAAGACACTTCAATTTTGTTGCACTGGAGTGTTGTTAATATAATCTAAGTTTCAGACTAATGTAAAGAAGATGAGACTTTTTAATCTTGGTTTGTTTGGTTTGTTTATTTGTTGGTTTGGGGTTTGTTTTTGTTATTAATTTACCATTGCTGACAGTTTTAGCATATATATTTTACCTTAAGTGATTAATTAAACTTTTTGAGGACAATGTGGAGCATGTTTCCCGAAGTGTCTTAATTACATTTGAGTTTTCTGAGCCATCTGAAGGAAGTTTCCATCTTACTGAAAAGATACTACATTTTTAAGTTTGGCATGCTATATGATAAGGAAAAGTTTCTTTGTGAACTTATGAAACACATGAGTGGTGTAATTGTCAGAAAGAAAATATAAAGACCCACTTGCAAAACATAATATAGTTCGTGTCTTGCAGGCTTTTTGTCTAAAGGGTTACACTTAAATGAGACATTAGAAACTGAAGTTGTTTCTCCTGTATGACTTTAACAAGTAATAGAAATGGTAATATTTCTGCACAGCACTTACCATGAATAGGCAGTTTAGAAATGCCAGCTGTAATTAAAATACTTGGGTCTAGAAAGCCACTTGACTATTAGCACGATTGAGAAAAATAATTTAAGTAAGTAGAATTGCTATTTATATAATCTTTTGGTACAGAAATCTCTTTACAAAAACTATCTCAAAAAATAATTACTTTGAAAAAACTTTTAGCAGTTACCATAACTTAAATCTTTTCCTATCACTTTATAGAATTTTCATTTCTAAATAAATTAATTGAAACTATGCCAATTGAACATCATAATAATACAGCATTTTATTAATTAATAAAATGACTGTTTAATTATTTAAGTCTCATTCTAAACTGTTTCCTGCCAATGCAAGATTCAGACTAGATTTAATTTTCTGATAAATTATTGTGAAGATGCTTGATTTTGCAACTCTAATGCTGATTTTAAGGCTAAAAAAGATCCAGAATAAAATATTTTATGAAATAATAGGATGTACTTGATGTGAAACTTTAAGGGGGTGAATGGCATTTCCTTTCAACTCAATGGGCATAGGAATAATGTAAATTTCGTCTAATATACCCTGATTCCTCCTTTGGACGAGAAGCGGGAAGAGACCCCTCTTTACCTGAGGCTGTTGTAACTTCCTCCTCAGGGTGGAGCAGGAAGGTTTGTTTTTCTGCTGTGTGGGTACAATCCACCTACTCTTTCTTATCTTGAATTGAGACTCTTCTCCAATATGCAGAACCCCTTAGAAATACAAGAGCTCAATTTCTCCGTGTTTAAGTAGTATCTGTACTGCTGCCCAAGTCGATTTTAAATGCATTGAACAGGATGTTAGCATTTTACACTTGAATTTAACTCACTGCAGGCTCTTTTGGCCTGTTTCTGTGTCATAAATTAGTAGTAAAGCTGTTGAATTAACTCAGTCTGGTTTTAAAGTTGCACAAGGAATCCTCAAACAGCAGATAATTTTTATGTCAAATGTACCTTTTGGGGGTGTGGTCATATAAAACTGGGAGATTTGAACTACTCTGGATTTGTGGGGGAATTACCCCAAACTTGTATGTGTCTGATAGTAATGTAAACTATTCTTCTTGCTTTGTGTTCTTCTGCAAAAAGAACTGTTGTTCACACTTTGTATAATGCCTGTAAGAAGTGCAAGCCAATGAGGAATCAGACCCCATGTATTTCTAGTGTATTTGGCTGATTAAAAAACGTAATTAGGGAGTTAATTCAGAAATTCATTTATTTTTTCTCAGAAAGTACTGAAACAAAGGATTCTTCCCACTGCTTGTTATGTACAGGTTCAGATAGAAGGGATGGAATAATATATTTAATGACTTTAAAGTGTCGTTTAAGCAGTTCCCTTGTACTTTATTTTCTGTGGCTCTTTCTGTGGGACTTCCTGACTTCTTGATACTTTTTTTTTTCCCTATGGAAAGGGTGTCTTTAACCTGGTCATATGTACTCTTTAAACAGAGAGAAGGAATGGGAAAATAATTTATACTAGACACTGCTGCAGGAAGTACCATTTCAATTCCAAAGGAATTCCAGTAAGAAATCTAAAAAAAAGTTTTGAAAACATTTTGAAAGAGTGTCAAATGTGAGGACAGGAGTGTTTGAGAGTTGGGATTCACGTGTGGACAGGAAGACTTGCCGAGTGAAATGGCTGCTGTGCAAGTGAAATGTGTATGCACATGAAAGAGCATTTAAACTGACTTTCTCACAATCTAGCATGCAGTGCCATTGAAGATACTAAGAAAGTAAATCCAGAAGTTCTAAAGTATCTTCCTTTGGTAACTGTATTGCTTTCACTTTTTCTAGTTCTTCTTAAATAAACAGTTCAAGAGCTCCATCTTCGGGTTTAAGGTGTTACTGTAAAAAAATATTTCTTTCTGAATTAAGTAGTACCTAAACATCCTACATGTTATGTACATCTGCTCATACCTTGTCAATTTGCAGTGCTTAACATTTCTACATACATTTATTCTGTTGCCTTTTGGTGAACTTTGAATGCTCTCTTTTTAATATCGTTGTTTTCAGTTCTTCTTTCATTAACTTACTTGGTTTTGGTGGATTATGTTTCTCCCTTTCAATTATGATACATAAATCAATTTGACAGTTCATAAAATATTTATGGACCATGACAGAAAATAATGGCAGATGGAATTTTAAAACAGCCTGTTTTTCAGGTAGGCTTTGTTATTTGTTAGAAATTGGTATGCTTTTATTAAATTTAGAGCACATGCTGATTTTTGTCAATGGGGAATCTGTTCGTGCTCTTTTGGGAGCAGAATTTTAGTGAAAAATTAATTTTGTTTCTGCCAGTGCAGCAGGGTTCTAAAAGACTTAAATATTACAATGAAAAAATTTTAATCCATTCTATTTTGCAAAAAATAGCTTTTAATTATTCCAGGAAGTCTTTGGGGAAAATAAAGTTATTTGAAAAATTTCGCTCCTCAAACAAAGTTGTGAAAGTGGTACGTAACAAAAAAATATTGTTAAGTAAATTAAACTGTTAATCACAGAAATTCATCATATATGAGGTACTCTTATGAGTGTCTTCTATCTCCTTTTTTTTTTCCCGTCTCAGGTGAAGTTTTATTTCTTTTTACTTTCTAAGTATTTTCAGTGGCATACTCTGCTGACATTCTGAAATGACAAGTACAGGCAGTCCTTTAAACTTACCCTGATTGTCTTGTCCTTAGAGCTGGAGAATTTGCCTTGCTTCTGTTTTCCATAACACTGTAGAGAAGTACAATTGCAATTTTTATAATAGAAGGGGTGACTTGATGATCACCCATTATTTCTTAAATTATTGCTTAAATCAAGATAAATCAAACCCAAGTTGTGACTCAACCCCATTTTTCTTCTTGTCCCCAGCAAATATCTCAATCTATAACCAGTTCATGAGACTATTTATTGTTGATTTTAGTTTTTGCCTACTGAATCTGAGTTAGCAATAAGCACCAATCTGGTGCCACACAATTATTTATCCTGTCTTCATAAAATAATTGCTACGGATGATACGTTCAGTATTTTATTGTTGCCTCTTGTATTTGAGACTTTCTCCTCCATTGTTATTTACTTTCTTTCTCAGATTTCTTCAAATGAATTAGAAATCACAATGCCTTAACTCCCTGTAACTCACATTCTTTCCAAGCAGAAGGTGGAGACAAAGAACACAAAATGCTGGGAGGCTAAAAGCTGTCCTCATCTCCCTGCTGGCTTCAGTTCTGTGCCTCCAAAAACTCTGTCAGAGAACCTCAGATCTGACTTGAACAAGAATGCCACCGGAACGAGACTTTGGTTTTCTTCCAGAAATCTTAAATGTCTTCCAGAGCTTTGCAGTCTTTATAAACATGTTTTTAATTTCTATTTAAAATAGAAGAAATGCAAACTAAAATAGAAATAAAATACCTTATACTTCATTTCATGAAGAAATTAAGAAGGTCACAGTAACGACAGAATCTGAGTTCATTGCTTCATTGCTGGTTTATGTATATATTGATTGACATAGGATATTGTAACAAGGCAGCTGAATTTTATTTGCATTTTGGACAGTGCCTATTCCCATTTTTCCCAATATGAGCACTCTTAATGTAAAATGTGACAGATCTTTTGTAAAACATGAATATATTTAAAATTAAATTTTAAATTAAGTGCTGTTCAGAATAAGGGTGCTTTTCTGATATCAGGCCTTTGGCATTGTTTTTTGTTGCCGTAGTGACTCATAGTTGTAAAGATATTAAGCAGATACTAACTGAATATCTATTGAAAAAAACAACTATTAAAGAGTGTAGCTTCAATAGTTGCTGATTGTTTTTTCTTATAAATTAAGTAGTTGTATTAATGTCATTGTTCTATCTTCCAACTCTCAAAGAGTTTTTAAGTTTGGCACCAAGACAAAACAGCTTAAAAATAGTGGGATGCGTTGTATTTCCACTGTTTTTCCTTACATATAAAATAACAAATTCAGTAAAAATATTTTTAAAAGAAAAGGCCCCTCTTTATCAAATCCCTTGTTACTGAATGGTTTTAAATGGTTTTCAGTGTTTTGATTAATTACAATTCTGTAATTAATGACTGATGTGTGCTTAACAAGCCATCCCACAGAATTTTTACTTTGTTTTTTGTATTTCTTTGGATTCTTGCTCATAATTTTCATGAAACCAAGACAATTATTTTCTGTGATTGTTGTAACAATAACAACATTCTGTGTACTCTTCTACCTGTCTGTAGGACCGTTTACTTCAAAATATTGCTTTCTTCCACTGTAGGTATTCCAACTCCATCTAACTTGTTATGTTCACAGAACCTGAAGCTTGACGTTTATGTTATGTTCTAC
>QWTY01013949.1:0-12163 GCA_008033365.1 Pseudorectes ferrugineus | reverse complement strand
TGGGTGCCTGGCATTGGGCCAGCGTCAGACCATGACACCTGCAATTCATAAACTAAAGGCCATACCACTTCTATACACAACACCTCTTCTAAGCACCCCTTATAAGACTGTTCAGTGGTAGTATATTTCAGCATACTATTAGCAGGATGATGAATTTTGAAACAATAAACTGAATTCTTAAAAAATGACACAAGTTTTTACTAAAGCTTCCTGTGAGTTATACCTCAACTGAGATTAGACTAATTTACTAGAGAAGCAAGAGAAAATTCTGAGAAAAAGGTATTTCGTCTTAAGAAGATTAAATGGAGTCTGTGGGGCCAGGGTTAGGTTAGATATTAGGAAGAAATTCTTTACTCAGAGGGTGGTAAAACACTGGAACAGGTTGCCCAGAGAAGTTGTGGATGCCTCGTCCCTGGAAGTGTTCAAGGTCAGGTTGGATGGGGCCTTGAGCAACCTGATCTAGTGACCAGCATCCCCGCCCATGGCAGAGGGCTGGAAATAGATGATCTTTAACGTCCTATCCAACCCAAACCATTCTATGATTCTATGATTTTTATGACATAACTGTTCCATATTATGTTAGGACCAGCATTTTTTTTCCCTTTAAATCAAGTTACAGCAATTGAACTTAACTCTATTAGTATAATAACCAAAGATGACACAGTTAATAGGATCTTTAATGTAAAAAAGCAAATAAATAAACAACAAACCACAAATGACAGTTCCTGAGTGGTTACACCTAGACATTAGCGCAACAATGACTTCAATAGGTGGTAACAGACCAGAGATTCCTTTGCTTTCCATATCAGTGATAAATAAAGCAAATAATTAACAGCCTTCAAAACAACATTTCTCCTTTAGTTTTAATCAAAACCACAAGCAGCAATGACTGCACAGGAGACAACTCAGCATTGTAGCAACACTGTGCTGAGGTCAAGGTAGCACTTTAGGAAGATGCAAGGCAAAGCCGAGGTGGTCAAACCCATAGGCCACACACGGATGCTACCAAACCTGGACACTAAAACCCACCCCAGGGATGCAAGGCAGCCAGGACCCCAATGGCAAGCTCCTGGCTGGCCACACATGCAGCCTGTGCAGGCTTCTCAGCTGCTTCTCAGGAGGGCCTGGGGAATGTTTTCCACGATGATATGGGGTTGAACTGAAAAAGTTCAATTTAAAAGTAGACATCCATTTCATGACCCTATGAAAAACATGTGGCAGAAAAAAAGTCCTAAGTCCAAAGAGCAGTGGCCCACTTCCCACATGTTGATCTCCATCTGGGTCTCCCCAAGGCATGCATCCCAAGCACACCTGGATGAGTTTCTCAGAGTATATTACTCATTTCTTCTCACTCCTGGGCTTGGAGGTCACAGCCCTCCTTGACTCCCTCAAGACTCTTCCAAAGCCCTAAATAAAGCTTGATGGACAATCCTTTCCCAGTAATACTCTTCGGAAAGGTAGGGAAAGGGCACAGGGAAGGAGACTGAGGTGTGGAAACACACTCAGGACAGAACTAGGGAGAATACAGGTAGACGAGAGAAGCAGGTCAGCTCCTTGTAGCTGCTACCTACTAGAAAGTCTGTGGAGAGACTGAGCTTCTGCCACGGCAGCTCACTGATGAGAATGTCTACGGCACGCAGTGGGCAAAACCATGTCCTGCTGTCCCCTCCGGCATTTGTGAAGTCCCTCCAGCACTGGCAGGATGGATGGCACTTAGTTTCTTCTGTGCTTCCAGTCCCCACAACACATGCTAGGAGACCCTAGCAGAAGCCAGGAGCTGACCACGTGCCTGGATCACCCAGCATGGCGGTGGTGAGCCTGGACCTGACACGGTCAGTGCCCCAACAGACGAGGCAATCATTCAGTCTGCGATGACATCGGGTGCAGAAGCAGAGGCAGTATGTGACTTAAAAGACCACAACAGGCTAAAAATAACACCATTAAACAAGTATGATTTAACCACACAGCAGCCAGAAAATGTTCCCTGCAGTGCTAACCTTGCCTGCTCATACAAAATTATTTAGTGCACTTTCTTCTGGCAAGCAAAATCCAGTATTATGAGTTTGCCTGTGGTCTGTAGTAATCTAGAGAACAAAGTTACAGCCTACTGCTTCCTCTTTCAGGATGCATCACCAGCACAGGGCAAAGGTCTTCAGGAAGTTTTGTAGGACTGTTTTCTGGGGATTGTTTTCTTTGTGGGTGGGTTTTTTTTGGGGTTGGTTGGGTTTTTTGGGGGTTGGTTTGGGGTTTTTTTTTAATACTAATTGAAACAAGGGGGATAGCCCTCACTCCTCTTATAAAAACATACATTATTATTAGTTAGGAGCTCACCTAGGAGATCTATGTAAAATATTACTCACTTCAATGCAAGGGGTCCTGTCAAGGTGGCAAATGTCCCAGATGCTACCAAAACACTTCTCTGCTTTACAGACAATTCTCCCCTTGCCCACAACATAGAAGATTTGGCATTTGGATACAATATGCACCTCTTACTCAATATTGCTAGTTGGCTACCCAGCCAAATATACGATGTGACACACCTGGGCAAAGGACTGTCTACAAGAGTTGTCAATGAAGAATTTGCCCTGTTTGCATATGGGATTTGAGGCTGGGCCTCAATGATGATATGGAAACTTCCATCCTCTGAGCTGTCATTAGACTGTGTCTGGAAACAAGCCAAGAAAACATTTTCCATGATGATATGGGGTTGAACTGAAAAAGTTCAGTTTAAAAGCAGGCCTTCATTTCATGAGCCTGTGAAAAACGTGGCAGAAAAAAAGTCCTAGAAGCAGAATATCCTGATAATTAAAATAAAGAACAAAAATGAAGTAATAATTTAACTTAAGATTTTTAAACATTTGATCTCCTCAACCACTACACACGCATTTCATGTGCAGAAGTCAACTGCTCTACATGGTGCCTGCAGGACAAGATGTAGCCCACACAGAGAAAAAAACCTACTGGATGAAAAGAACACTTCAAGCCAGCCAGAATTTATCACTGAGAAGAAAAAAGAAAGTGGGTTTCTCCAATACTGTTGCACATAGCTGTGGCCAGAGCTGAGCTTCCAGAGAAGCTTCCAATGGATTTTAAACCTATATTCAATAGGCTTATACAAGGAAAAAACCCAGAAAATTTTCCTAATAGCTGGAAAATATAGGGCTGAAATGGGAAGTATATGTATTTAAAACTGAGTAATTAGAGCACCACAATTCCTTTTTGTACCTTCAATTAAGCTCTGCCACAGGCAACAAAGTAATCTGCAATCTACTACTGCACTGGGTACCAAAGACTGCAGTGATCACCAAATACAAGAACAAACTGTTACTAAATGAAATCCTCCCTTTCTCAGAGGACAAAAATAGTGGAGGAAAAAACTCTCTAATGTAAGAGTTGGCAGCTTCTCATTGTGTAATAAAACATACCTGTACTCATCTATTTTTACATCTGATTTTCCATGGGAAAAAAGCATGCACTTTATAAGTATTCTGCCATTTTGCCTGGTCTATTCATTTGTCAGTATCTAGACACACTTCTGTTTAAATCATTGTGTTTCTTCCTTTTCACTGCAACACAGTTCCTTGCAACATACCTAACAGATAAAGCAAAGCTGATTACTGGTTCAGAAACTTGAATACTGATTATCTTTTGGTCCCATACATCTGGCTACAGTTGTTACTTCAGGAAACCAAAAAATCCAAACCCTGAATCAACCACAAAGTTTTTGCCAACACTTACTGAAAGCTTCAAATATTACAAGTCTGCCAGGGAGTGCAGAAGCATGTTCTGCCCTCCAGCCCATGCAGCTGCTGGCACATCTGGGAACCCCACTGCTGAAGCAGAAATGGCACACATCATCACCATACTAAGAAAATGAAAGGTTCAGCCCACCACCCTGGAGCTGAGCCCCGCTCAACCATTTCCTGAGGAATGAGAGGCTAGAAGGCAGCTCCAGCTGGGGAGGAATACACATGATCCCAGCCACCACCTTCTCCCTCCCTATGTCAAAGATAGTTGCAAAGATGAATCCTTCCTGTGCAGACCTGGGTGTCTTGGCAGTCCCTGCACACTCACAACCACAACCCCTCCAACTGCCCTATCCAAGAGCATGGCAGAAAAGGGAGGATCCTAAAATTTGTGAAAAAGTGAGTGCTGACGGCACAGCTATTCCTAGGATCTGAGGGCAGATGCTTTTAAACCAGGGTAGTCCTACAAGATCAAAAATATGTGCTGTGCCAATCTGGGCACTGACCTTGGACAAGCCTTTTGGATGACTGGGAGCTCTGGCTACTGGTATTGAGTTATGAAAGTTATCCAGGCTACTTGTATTGAGTTATGAAAGAGATACAGAACTGAGCAAGTGACCATCTTTTTTTGCTCCTGCAAGTCATACTTTCCAACACAGAGATGCTGAGTTGAGATATAGCGTAATGTCCACCAGAGGCTGGGATGTTGGGGTTTGGGTCCTCCTTCTGACTCTGGGTTACATCCCTGTAGGAACAAAACCAGTTATCTCACTGCAGCCTACACCATCACATCTGAACTGTCAGGCAAAACCAGTATCAACGCCAGGGGCTTGCTCAGTCATGAACTGCTTATTAAGACATAATTTTAGCTGCCGGAAGTACATAACTGTATTACCTAATCAAATGTGGCAATGATAAAGCAATATAATAGCTAGACCTGAGACACAAAAATATCCACTAGGCACAGTTCTGCTAAAAACTGTTCACTGAAAAGTCTCACTAGATACAGTGGAAATTTGTTCTAACGTTAATATGGGGCAGGAAAAAAATCCAGTGTTAGGAGACAAGTGTGATCTCAGATGTATGCACTACTCTGACACCAAGTAACAAATAGGAGTCCTGATTACAAAATTGTCTTTATTGCACTTTTGCTACACAATGAAGCACTTGTACAGAAAGTGACATTTTTTCCTATTATGAGAAAAAGCTTTTTACAGAGCTTGCTTGAATAAGCTGAAGCTCAATTTTTTTTCTCTCCTGTTCTCCTACACTGATTTAAAAGCACTTCTTGGTAGGGCACTAGTAGGTGTACTGGATGGTCTCTCATATTATAGTGGTATATCCCAGCTGCCTCTTCCAATAACAACAAAATTCAGTTATGAAGATTTCCTCTCTGATAAATTGCTACCAAAAGTTCTTGGCACCAGCAAGAGAGCGCTTGCCCCTAAATGTTTGTGTGATGTTTCTGTCAGACACAAGATGACAAAGGCTACTGCAATACCCCAGAATCTGGGAATACATTTTGCTTCCCTTAGACAGAAGGGCAGTCTGTGCAGAATCTGTGAGCCTTACCAGTGTCACATCTAACTGTTTTCTTCCTGAAGCTTTTAACTCAGGTGCATGGTAAATTAGGTTTTAAAATTACAGGTGCCAGTCATGTATTTTTTAGATTCAGCTGTGTGTTTTCTCTCTTCCAACTTAGTGAGAAACTAACATTTAAGTGATTTTTTTTGTAATACCAACACGCTACTACTTTGTTGTTCTATGAGACGGGTTTATGTTTTCTTACAAAGATAAATAAACCAACTCCATCCAAGGTGCTCCAATGCTAATAGTGGTCATCCCTCAGTATTTTGCAGGTAGTCAGAAAGAGTTTTTTTGATGGAAAATTTACAGAAATTTTACCAGAAAGTTAAAGAAAGTGTCAATATTAAATTCAGATCCTGCATGCTCTAATATGAAGAGACATTAACTCTTGCAAAAATACATATACTAATAAACAGAAACTCATGACATACAAGCCAAGAGTGGCAAATAAAGTAGCAGTGTCCTTTGGTGGAGTCTCATTGTCACGGGGGAAATTTTCATCCTACAGACACACAACACAGTGTAACTATACCCAGTCACCACTGGGCATAAAATGAAATGACATTTATGTTACAGGCAACTCTAGCAAAATATATGTCAAATTTCCCCATTTCCCAAAGTTTCTTGCTACTAATGCCAGAGAAAAAAAAATAGACAGCACATACACATTCTGTATGTATATGAATACTGCTACACATACACACACAGAATAAATTAAATCTTTTTCCTACAAACCAGTTATACTAATTACTGGAGCAAGCTGTAGGATATCAGTGTACTGGAAGCATTGTTCAACAAGTTAAGGAAAAGTTACGTTTTCAATCTCCAAGAGGAAGGGTGGTGACCTATAAAGTTGTAAAGGAAACCACTCACAGGATTATTTCAATACCCGTGCTAAAAACAGCCCCCTGGAATTATAAGAGTCTCTTCCTCATCCTGCTCGGAACAATTGGGAAATTGTAGATCATTTAAAGTACGTTAGCTTAATATACTAAAAAATAAAATTAATGGAAACAAACAAACAAACCAGTTCTCACTCATGGAATTGCACTGCTCATTTCTCTGATTTCTCTGGTACTTGCATCTGGATTTAGCTACTGGAAAGGGTGCCCCAGAACACATAGCAGGTATACTTAAAATGTGTTGCAGGTATTGAAGGGTCATTCTCTCCCAAAGACTTTGGGGACACTTTTTAATTTATCCTAAAGTCATTGGGGACAGGCTTAACTTAAGCCAAAACAAACACTGATTGCTAGAAGCTTTGTGTGAACAACATCAAACTGGATTTGACATAAATAGTGATTTTTCTTTTTTTCCAATATGAAATCAGATCAAATCTAAAATAAGCACTACATAAGCATTTTTTAAAATACAGAACAATGAAAAAAGCAGGTTTATATTGTCTACTGTGATTTATTCTACAATATATTCATCACAGGGCTTTATAAATTCATCACGGGGCTGTGATAAATGTAGCATCACATTCCCTCTTAGCCCGTGATGCAATTATCTGCACTGAATCCAGCAAGGTAGAGCATATTGTTATCTGCACTTCAATAGGCATGAGGGGCATAAAAACAAGGGAGGGGAAAGTTTTTGCAAAAAAAGCATTGTGTCACACAGCACAGCAGCAAACACTGCACTAGCAGACACTAATATGGCTACTTCCCTTGTCCTCAATAAATACACAGCTGCAAATACTTGAGATACAAAACAATGTGTGCCTTAATCTATACATGACAAAGAAGCAGGACTTAAAAAATCTTCCAGATCACTGCCTTCACAAGGTCTGGCCTTGTCCTCTGCGTTTCAGGACACTAATTTTTTATTAATGCAGTTGTTGTCCCTGGGCAGGTAATGAAGAGCAGTGTGCCAGGGAACAAGTTCATTGGACAGACAGCTCTGCAGATACACAGATATATGAAGGCTCTCTCCAGACAGAATCAGCACAAATTTGACCCAATGGTTTTAGCTACAAAATTCTACGCTATTGGTCCAGGTGAGAGAGGAGGATTCATTTCCAGCTTCTTCTACTGGTTCTTTCTGTAGTATCTTACTTCTGCTTCGCAAAGTTTCCAGGAATTTAGACTAACGAAACTAATTTACTAAGAAACTGAGAGGTCATGCATCTCTTTCCATTCTTGCTCGGGTTTCTTTTTTATAACACAGAAGATGCATGCCCTCCTCCCAAAGCTCAGTGATAATAGATCTCAGTGATAGAAAACCTAATTACATTGGGTTTGGAATATTTTAACACTGGAAGTGTGAAAGTTAATGCCTAAAAAAACAAACCTGAGGTAAACATCGCATGACTCAGAAGTAACTCCACTATCTTTTGTCCACAGTGAACTGGAGGACAGGTGAAATTTAGAAAAAATTAAGTTTATCCAGGGAAATATAAGATTCTGCAAGTAATTTTTAAAAGCATCCACGAAAGATAGGACAGCATAGCTCCAAACACATGTAAAAAAGTCAGTATCTGGCAATCCAGAGCATACTGTTTTTAAAAAACTACAGCAGAGCACTGCAGGGCCAGCTAGAACTTGAAAACTTGCCTACAGGTCAATCTGAGATAAGTCCTTACGTTCCCTAACGCCTTCTTCTGAACCCATTGTATGTTTGTTCTTATGTGGTGGCCACGATAATCCTGTTTGGCCCTTGCAGCAGGTACTGAACTCCAGCACTTTTCTCAGCGGTTCATAGGTTAAAGGTGGACGCCTCTTTCCCACCGCTGCTCGGCCCCGCAGCGGGCACCACACCAGGGCTCCCTACAGCCAAACCGGCCGATTCTCTGGCTTTGGCAGGTGCTCTGAACAGCACCACGGCGTCCTGCAGGTGACACTGACCTCGCTGACGGGAACACACACAGTTCGCCAGCACTACTGTTACTTGCAGGTTGCCACTTGGCACTCAATTTACAAGCTACGTTACCAGAAGCGCCCCGTTTCCTCTCGATTGATGATTTCGTTTTGCAGGAGCCTCCTACTACGTGTCCACCCGTGCGCCTCGAGAACGGGCGCAGTGCCCGGCGGGCTCTGCTCTGCTCTGCAGGACCGAGCCCCCGCTCCGCCCAGGGCAGCACACGCAGGCCAGGGCTGTGCCACCCCGCGGGTCACCGGCAGGGAACGCACGGTTCCGTTTCTGGCCTTGCAGAGGGAACTTTACTTTTTTAAGCACACCCCGAGCCGTTCCGTCGCTGCCCTTGCCCTGGTTCGCTCCCCGCACGGGGCGGCGCGGCCGGGTGTCCCACGGTCCCGCCGCTGCCCGGTCCCCCCTCGGTACCTTCCTGAGGGCCTCCCGCAGGTCGCGGTGCTGCGGGGTGTCCCCGGCGTCCCGCGGCCCCGAGCTGCGGCCGCGCAGCGCCGAGCCCAGGCGCGCCCAGCGCCCGCCGCCCCGCAGCGCCATGGCCGCCGCCGGTCCCGCTCCCGGGCAAAGGCCGCGGCAGCCGCCGTGGCCGGACAGCCAGCCCGGGTCGCCCGAGCAGCCCCTGCCCCGCCCCGCCTCGTCCCGTCCCTCCTCTCGCCCCCGCAGCAAGTCACGGCAGCTCTCGGGTTACGGGCAGGTTTTCTTTAATGCCAACGAACAGCCATGAAGCGACCGACAAGCGGGTGGCGAGAGGGCCCCGCGCAGCGACAGGGGCCGGCCACGCCGGGGAGCGGGGCACAGCCCGCCCTGCACAGCGGCCGGCGCGGGGCTCGGCAGCTTTCGCGCGGGTTTCTGTATTTTTGTAAGGAGAAATAGAAAATAAAAAGAAATCCGCTCCTGTGCTCGTTCGACACGGACCGGCAGCGGTGGGGACACGCTAGTGACGCCCTAGGGGTACAGGAGGAACGTCTGCTCCGGGGGCAGGCGCGGGGTCTCTTCTCCTAAGCGATGACACAGCCTCCCTTCTCCTTGAAGGGGTTCTTGTCCTCGGGAACCCCCTTCACCAGCGGGTCCTCGCCCGACCGCTCCTCGATGTAGTTCTTGATCTCTTCGGAGCACTTGGACACCTCGAGGGAAAGGACAGAGAAGTGGCTGCGTTACGGCCGTGGGAAATGTACATCAGAGGAGGAAACTCGTGAATTTACATTCTCTCTCATTCGCCTTCCCGCCAAGCATAAAATATATGGGCACAGAGCGCTAAGCACGTGCAGACTCAGCTTCCTTCCTCTCTTTTCACAGCCCGATATTGACAGAACATGTGAGTATCTCTGAGAATGTAAACGCCACTCCGAACAGCAGTTGCTGCATAGCTAAACTTGCATTCTTCATAATTAGCCAATCTAGTTTCAATAAGCTGCGGATCACACTCTCCCTCAGCACCAGCATGACTTATAGTCAATAGTTTCAGGGTCAGTAACTTTGAATTAAATTTCAAAGTATTTATGGCTTTATGTGTTTTTCACAAACAAAACATTCAGCAATGATTTTTCAGTGGTAATACAAATTCTTACTTTGCAGTTCTGCTATAGCAATGATGCACCTTGAATGAGAGTCTAACTAGGAAAGACAATTTATTTACTGGTTACCTGGAGTTATTTCGAGCAATGGTTAATAAAAGAGCCTATTGCGTTACGAGAGACCATAACACTTCCCATGGCATTCACAGCAAACTAGCACTGATGTAGGTAAGCCTGCACAGAACCCACCTATGGAGAAGTGTATTTAGTTTCTGTTCCCTGACACAGAAGCACATGCAGCACATGTGGTAATGGTGTCTGTGGAGTCTGAGAGTGCACAAGTGAACGTCTGGGGCTCCTGAGGCTCCCTGTGCACACACATCTCTTGCTCCTTGTCAGCAGAAACTGTCCTTAGATGCTTGAATACCTGACATGCCGGAGGACACACTCCCGCTCTGTCCCCACCTCCTCCCTTCCTACCCACAGCCCCTGCAGCAGCACAACTGTGCAGAGTCAGCAGCAGGAACCACCTGTTGGCCAGGCCACTAGATGATTAGTATTTCTAATTTAAGGCCCCTTGCCTCCTCTGTTAATTATATTTTATTTCAAAGGTAAAACTACAACAAGAGAACCAATGAATTTACCTGCTGTAAACAACAGAGCATGGCCTGTGCAAAATTAAGCTTTAAGCCATCAGAAAGAACAGAGTTAATTCCCAGTTAAACAGTGCATAAAACAAGATCTAGCTGCCTTAGAGCAAAGAAGCTGGACCTACAAATCCCATTACACGTCTTGTTCTTCTGTGCATTGCAAACTTTGTTCATTCAAATTGGAGCAGCTTACATCACAGTAAAGTTGCATGCCAAAGTATATGCAGGACCAGGGGTTGTTTGACTTTAGTCAGTGCTGTCAGGATCATTTTCACTTTTAAGAAAAAAAGTCTGCTTAAATACACATTTAGAAATTTTTATTAATTCCAAAGGACACTTCCTTTTTATTCTGTAAAGGTGTAAGTGGGGGTCAAGAAAACTTTGGCTGAAGTTTTTACTTTTGGTATCAACAGTAATGTGGTTTCTGCATTTCCCTGTCCCTGTAACACCCATACAGGTACCAGGGGACTGTGGCAATTACAACACAGATTTCATTCTCACAGTGAAACTTCTGTTACAATGCACTGGTAAAACTGAGCATGCTGTCTGTGCTTCACTACAGGAAAATTGAAAAATATCCATTTTCCTAAAGTGATCAGGGTTTTGGTTTATTCCAAAAATGTAGACAAGTATTTAAAATTATTATTATTTACATCCTGCAGAGTGTATTTCAGTTGTCTGAGAACTCTCTGAGAGATGATATAGATATCTACACTAGTCGGATATCAAGCCCTCAATACTGCTGGAGCTTTAGACTATACCATAACATGTACAATCACTGATACCTAACTCACAGCTAAAACATAACTCTGGCATTCTTATTTTCTGGGTTGAACACCTAGACCTGCAACGTAATCAACATGACTAATGCTGCTGATTCCCACATATAAATGTATTTTTCGTCCTAACTAGAAGCGTTTATTTATGTGTAGTTTTCTTCTGCTGGCATGCAGAATTAAAAAAAAAAAAAAAGAAAAAAAAAGGAAAAAAAAGAAAAAAAAAGGAAAAAAATAATATTAGTTTAATCGTGGAGCAAGATCAGTTCTTCACATCTTTCATCTATAGAAAATGTACAAAACCATAAACCTTTAATGGGAAAGTACTCGTGGAAAGGAACAATCAGTGTAAACGTCTAAATGTTTCTACGGAACAAGGCTGGGTGGGTCACGGCTCGGCACGGGCGGTCCTTTGGCTCCTGCCCTCCGCCCGGGCACTGCCCACCACGGGAAGAGGGGCGGGGGCGGCCGAGACCCAGCTACGGGCCAGGGCAGGGTGCAGTGCCGTGACAGGGCTCCCCTGGCTTCCCGGGGGAGGACCACTCCTCCCCGAGCACCAGCACGTCCCAGGGCGTTCTGCCTACAGAAGAGGGGAACAGAACGCGACGTGCTCCTCCCTCGCCTGGCAAGGCTGCCTTGTGCCGGCCTTGAGCGCCAGGGACTCACGGGGAGGGAAAGTTAAGGGGTGCCAAATCCACCGGGAACAGCCGCGGCGGGCAGGCCCGTGCCAGCCCCTCGGGGCGCTTTATCCCAGGGGTGCTGGGTGCGCTCCTTCCCCCCGGCTCCACAGTCACCTCCGGGAAGGACCGGCGCTCCTACGCGGTGTTAGCGGTGCTGTGCCAACAGCGCCGTCCCCGGCCCGTGGCCCAAAGTGATGGCAGGACCCGTCGGTGCAAACCGCGGCCGTCCCAAAACAGCCGGGGCTCTACGGACGAGCGGCTCCCACAGCCCCGCCACCCCTGCCGCTCCCGGCCCCGCCGCCCGAGCCCCCGCACGGCCGCTCGGGCAGGAACGGGCTGCTC
>QWTY01013945.1:0-18728 GCA_008033365.1 Pseudorectes ferrugineus | reverse complement strand
AGGATATTATCAAGCAAAAGAAGTAGTCATAAGCAAGTATTACAATATTTGCTTATGCTACAGGAACATCTAGGAGTCCCATTCAAAAAGGTCCACAGACATGTAATGTATGCATACATGCAGAGTAAGATTATACCCTTCTCGCCTTCAATTTGGATACAACTTATTTACTGTACTGGATTTACACAGAAATTCAGAGGGTGTTCACAATGACTCCAGTTCTATCAGAATTTTAGTGTACAGGAGTTACCAGTTTGGTGTGATATTCCACCACTTTCAGCAGTGCCTCCGGATACTGATAAAAATCAGCAGTCTGCCAAGACAAAAGCCACTTCATCCCATGTGGGAATGTGTTAACCAAGATAATCTTTAAGGAAAAAAGCACTGGTCTCAAGTGTCCCTGCCTACGTCCCAAGCTGGGGACAAAGGTAACTCACATACCCGAGAGTGGCAGTTCTAATGCAGAACTTTTGCCATAGAAAAGCTTTAGAACACCTAAACTAACAGATGCAAAATCATTACAAAAATTATTTTATGACCCAACTTAGCACAAGAAGTATTGCTGCATTCAAAGGCAGTGCTGAGACAACTTTCCCTTCAGGTGTTGATCTCAACAGTTGCACTGGGAGCAGTGGCTCATAGAGGGGCTGATAACCAGCATTGAGATGTCCTAGAGCTGTATAATGCTGTGTCATTACCCAGATTTGAAGAACACACTAATCTGGGTTTCAGCAGTTTTGCATCAGCATGCCTCCACCCTGCCAACCTGGCATCTATTTCACAGCAAGCACTTAATTGCTAGTGTGTAGATTTTGTTACTCCTATCGCTGAGTTCGTTTTGGTTCTGTACCACAAGAACAGCAGCACTGCCAAGGCTGAAGCAAGGAAGCTTCTAATAAATACAGATTAACATCTTCCAAAAGACAGCATCCTTTTATTTCACCAAGAAAGGCTGGTACACAGGCTACAGCAATCACTTGCTAACTTGCTCAGACTTCCTACCTAATTTGTCAGTCTGCCCCATGCCTCAGTTTCCCAGACATTAAACTAGAGATAACAAAAATCTCACCGTCTCACAGGGCTGTTCTCCTGAAATGCTCCACTGCAATTACAAGCTTCACAGGCTCAGTGGACCAAGACAGGTAAGTACCAGTTCAAAGCTGGAAGCCAAAGCTTGAATTCAATCATGCAGGATATTTCTGACACCTGAAAAAGAATGCAGCTCCCTACATTGCTATAGCTTTAATGCAGAGTTCAAAATGCAAGAAAACAAAGCTTTGAACTTAGACCTTGGCAACTAAAATCCTTTAATAGGTAGCTTCCAGCTATTTTAATTTTACAGCAGTATATTAAAAACTTCAAGGAGTATGCAGCTGGAAGACTCTGGAATATCAACAGCTCTACTTCTTTCCTAAAAAGCTGAAAAAGATCAAAGGAGCAGTCTAACAATCACAAAAGCAATTCTCTCTAGTAGCTCTTAAACTTTGTTCTGAACACCTATCTCCAGATCAGAGTGGAAACCAGAGAGGAGAAGAGCCGTGACAGAGGGATTACAGTGTATCTGATTTGACACAAGAACAGGCAAAGACTAATCAGGAACAGGAAACCTCTGACAGTTGCAGGTCTGAACACTGCAAGCATTGTTCTTTCCTTCTACTCAAGTTTAGGAAAACAGGAGGCATTCTTTGCTCTAATTAAACCCAGCATGAAACCCAGAGAAACCCAACAGATTAGGACCCAATTTGTATGTGGTTAAATGTTATTAAAAAATGATGCTACTTAAATAGCAACAGCATTTAAGGGTTCAGTTTCTACCTACAATGACACCCTTATGACTGTCCCATATTCATGCCCTCACGTAAGTTTTAAGTCATTTTCCAAGGATGCTTGGAAATATCCATATCTATTTCACTATAGCCTGCAAGTGTAACTGGAGGATTACTATCCTTCAGAACATCTCTGCACAAAATTCATTCCACTCATACAAAACAGGAAATCAGAAGTCACACTTGAAGGCATAACAAGACAGCACAAGTCCTACTAGAATTTAGCCCGTCTCAGCCATTTTCCCTTGTAAACCTTTCCTTCAAAGCATGCTTAAAGCTTCTTGCTTTGGAAGAAAGCCGAATTCCCAAGGACTATGTCTTCGCTGATACAAGTGTCCTATTTCCCATATTTTAAAATTAAGTTTTAGAGATACTGTACCCTGCTCCCAGTCATCAAAATAACTTTTTAGTTAGGACATTTTTCTGTTGCTTTTTCTTTTTTTTTCTTAAAGCCTGTTACCTAATTCCTATTTCTGTCCCCCTACACCTAAGCAAATGTCTACATTCCCTCTACAAATCTCTCTTTTCCTCTAAAATTGGCGAGACTGCCTTCATTCACACGCAGAATTTGTACCCTTTTGGAAACACTAATTAAACTTATAAACACTAAGATTTTATACCGCACTGCAGCTTTTCCTTGAGCATGTATTTTGTTATTTCATTCTTCAAGAGTAAAGTCAAAAGCAACTTTTTCCCTTTAAAAACTCTATTACAGGAAGAAATGCAGGTGTGAGATAAGGAATAGAATTAGTTTCAACATTCTTTTATCAACTAATAGGAGATGTGTTTCTCTTTTTCCACAGTCCTGCTGTTTTGACAGCACGTTATCTCGCCTCATATATCATCACTTCAAGTTTTCCTTACACAAACTGGTGTTTAGCCAGGCAAGAGTCACAGTTCTCCTTTCAGGTACCTCATCAGTCATCATTAAGTAACAATTAAAATCAGCAAGGAACAGAACAAGAAAAAACATTAAAAGAAAAAACAGCTTCAACCCATGCTCCTATTTCACATAGTGTCTGGGACCACTGATTTAACTGAAACTGTTCACAAGAATCAATTTGTAAAAGCATCCTCTGTCCTCACAAGTACCTACTGAAGTTATGCAATGACTTATGAAGAACTTGTATGTATAACTCAAAGTGCTATTATTTTTCTAGCTACTGAGAGAGTCTGCTATACCTTTTCCACTGTACAATTACTTTTTTTGCACAAAGTAAATGAGGCTGCCCAAATAATCTACCTGGGCTGTGCATCAAGGGATGAAAAACAGCAACACTGTCAGAGGCCTCAGAGGCCCAGCTTCAGCAAATTGAGAGAACTGGCCCTGTCAGGACAGAATCAATTTCTCCAGAGAAGCATTTTAATTCTTGGAGTTTTACTGTTCCATTTTTAAGCTCTGCAATACGTAGTACTACCAATTATGAGACTGACAGTTCAGGGGACTGTCTGAAGTCTCCTAGAAACCCTGACACATGCAGTACAGATGTAATCTCATGGCTCTGGAAATGTGTTGGAAAGCCCACCTGGAAATTTACATTGCAATGCCTAGTTGACACACGGAGGTACCTCCTTCTTCCAGGCTGAGGCTTGTCCCACCATTGCCTTGTTCTCTAAGATAGATCTAACACAATCACATACACATCCTTTTGCCTACTCTCTTTTCACTGGGGCTCGTCAGAGGATGTATCTGACAAGTCGCGTTTCCAGGCTGAGCAGTGGAGGCCAAGAGACGTTAGGAATTACGTAACTCCTTTAACAAAATCAAGGATGAAAATGCATTTTATTCTGCTTTTGACTCAGTACACACACAAACACTGTGGTGATCCCCAACCGAATCTGGACCCAAACCCTCATACCATTTCATACAGGTCACAGACATTAATCCCATTAATGATCAAAGTTATAAAAACTGGGTTTAAAAGAGCATTCTTAAGACAAATGCCCACTTCCTTCTTTCAACCCTCTGCCTGTTCTCTCAAGAGTATTTCCAGGCTACATGGTGAAAACTAATGGAGTACAAGACCAGGAAATAATTTCCTCTGTTGGGGGCAGGGGAGAGATTCTTCAACACAAGAGACTGTGAAAGTAAAACCTAGCCTAGGAAAGCTCGATGATGGAAAAAACAGTCATGCCCAGAACATGCCCAGCTACCAGCTAGTGCCAAGAGCTAAGCAAGCACTCCTGCCCTTACTCCAGCCCGTCCTTCGTGTTTTATTTAAGGCCTTAAGTACTCATTCTTTGTGCGAGCTTATCCAGCCCCGATACTCAGAATTACATTTGTTTCTGACTCACACCTCATTTCCTATTCCCCCTGTAATTCTAAGGAATGTTTCCAGTGTGTGATCAGACACTCACAGGACCTGTCAGTTTTACTGATGCAAGCTGTTTACCTTCCCGCAGCTCTCTTAACATCTGTAGGCGTGTCGCAAATTACCTGTAATTGCAGGAGCCTTGATTTTGCTTAGTGTTGTAGCTGGTCGTACGTACTTCACATAACGCGCTTACAGAGAGCTGCTGGGAGGTGAATACAGATTTCGTTGTAAATTAAACGCGTAACCAACAGAGACGTGAGCATTCCCAATCAAAACTGCTCGCGGGGTTCGAGCACTCCCCGTGACGCTCAAGCTGGGGACGGGAAGCGGAGAGCGCCCATGCCGAGCAGGGTGAATCCTGCCGGGGCAGGGTGGGCAGCGCACACGGCGGCTCCGCGCCCGGCCCCGCTCCCTCCCCGGCGGGCAGCGCCACCAGAGCTCCCCGGCTCCGCTGCCGCGGCCCCGGCCCCGCGCTGGAGCGCAACAAGTGCGGCCTCAGCTGCCCGGTGGGACCTGCCCGGGGGCACCTGCCCCGCCTCGCCCCTTCCCTTCCTTCCCTTCCCGCCGCGCCCCTCACCTGCCTCAGCGGCGCCCGCTGCTGAGGGGCGGTCACCCCGCCGGGAGCTCCCGGCACCGCGGCCGGGCTGCGCTGATCACCGTGGCTCCGCCGGTGCCTGCGGAGCGGGCGGCCCCAGCCTCGCCGCCCCGGAGCTTTAAGGTCCCTCCCCGTTCACCTGCCGCCGCTTTTAACCCGCCCCTCGCCCGTCCCCGCCCGCGCCCCGCTCCTCCGGCCGCCCGGGGAGGCGGCGGTGGGAACCCGGGGCGGGGCCCGGCGCCCATCCCCGCTGCTGTGCCCGCCGAGGGGCTGCGGCGAGCGGGGCTTCCCACGTGAGGAGGAAAGAGCCAAAATAAGGGGTGGGAAGGGCTTGTGTCCGCCCCGGGGCGAACGCCCCCTCCGACCCCCGGCCGCTTCCCGCCGCACAGGGGCTGGTGTGGGGTTGCAGGGGGGGGAGCGTGAGGGGAAGGGAGATCAAGGTAACAGCAGATACCTGGTGGGTGTGGGGGGGGGGGGATGTTTCAGGGGAAACGCATATCTAGTTAAGATAACAGGGTCGTGTTTCCATCTTGAGGAATCCAGGTATTCAGAAGGGCCTTGGGACAGAAAAAAGCCAGGTCTTTTCTTCTGGAAATCATTAAAAGAGTTACTGGCCAAACACAGAGGGGAGAGCCAGTAGTTTCTGGCTTTTTGAGGTTTGTTTTCCAAGTGCGATTGAAATGCTACGGCAGTGCCCTGCAGACTCGCAAGCTTTCACGGAGCTGTGTGTATTTGCCAGTGCAAAGACCTATTTTGGAAAGTTTTCTGTTTCCCAGGAATACAGTTGCTGAGGAAACAATTTACTTTAGGTTCAAAAATCCCTGCCCAAAACGGTGTATTCTGTCTTGCACGCAGGCACATCGAACTAAATAAATAGTTTGTAAACCTCTTAACTAAATTTCCAAAGAAAACGTACACCACAACTGGACAAACAGGACATTTGCTCAGACTTCGGGAGAAAAACGCATGTGTTTGTACTTGTTTAGAGTATAAGGACTCGAATGAGAAATGATTTCCAACAAAATTCTACTGCCTTGTCTTTCCACCTTCTAGAATACAAATAATCCCCAGGAAAATCTTTAGCAAAAATCAGTTACTTAATTTTGATTTCATGTTCAGGAAGAAGAGGTAGAAATTTCTAGCACAAAGAATCTAATACTTGAAATATAAGAAATCGTAGTCAGCTGTGGTTTAAACATTAGCTTCTGTCTCTCTGCTGCTCATCTTTCCTCCACCACCCTTTCTGACCCTTGCAGTTAGATCCATGAAACCTGTACATTAGGACCATAGGAAAATTCATGTTGGAAGAGATCTGAGGAGGCTTGTGATCCAACCTATTGGTCAAAGCTGGATCAGCTCTGGGACCATTCATTAGTTATACCCCATCCAGGGGGAACCCAGGGAAATTGGTTCACTGCAGCAGCTGTAGGACCAGGCCCAAGGTATATGATGTGATGCTGAACTAGACATGCAATAAATACCTGAGGCCTGAGTTTACCTGTGCTTGATGACTTCTGTGGGAGTTGTGTGTTCAGATGACGTTCAAGGTCCATGTATACGGCATGTGTGAGGAAGGGAGGTGGCTCTGGACCTGGCCACACATCTGCACTTTGCAAAAGGGAAAGTCCATCTCCTACTGGCAGAAAAGCTTTAGAAGAGACATCTGTAACTCGTGTGTTGTCCTCTCTCCAGTCACCTTCCAGCTTGATTCAGTGACCTTGAAAAAGTGGAATGTGTCATTTTAAGGTGCAAAATACTTTAAACATTGGGTATGTTTAGCTGCAGCAGAGGATTTTAAGTTTTGTGCTCTTTTTCAAGGCTGTGTTTGCCACCAAAAAGAGGTTTTAGGTTTTTTTTTTTTACAGTAAGAGAAATATTATGAAAATATAAATCAAAAATTTAAGTCCTCTGAGCAGCAGCTTGAGGGAGCTGGGAGTGTTTAGCCTGGAGAAAAGGAGGCTCAGAGGAGACCTTACTGTTCTTTACAACTGTCTGAAAGGAGGTTGTGGTGAGGTGGGGTGGGCCTCTTCTCCCAGTCAACTAATGACAGGAGAAGAGGACATAACCTCAAGCTGTACCAGGAGAGATTCAGGTTGGGCATCAGGAAGAATTTATTCACTGAAAGGGTGGCCAGGCATTGGAACAGGCTGCCCAGGTTGGTGGTGGAGTCACCACCCCTGGAAGTGTTCAAGAAACGACTGGACATGGCACTTAGTGATATGGTTCAGTTGACATGGTGTTGGTCAAAGGTTGAACTCACTGACCTTGAAGGTCTTTTCCATGAAAAGCTAGTGAAAACAAGGCCCTGTGGGTCTCACTGTTGCCTAAAGGCAGGTAAGCCATGGGCAGAGGTACAGTGTGGAGCTCTCTGAGCTGCCTTGTATCAGGTCCTCACTGCCTTTGGGAGGGTGTCACGGTTGGAGGTCAACCCCTGGTGTTTCTCCCAAGGCAGAAGCATCCAGTTTTGACAACAAAGAAAAAGTATTAAATGATATTCTGTGTTTCCAAAATTAGATAATATCAAACTATCTGTTCCCTAGATGCGACCACAGTGGAGAGCACCAGATGAATGAGTGGCAGGGAGAAATGGACCAGGTTCTCCTCTACTGGGTAATTTTTTCATCTCTTATCTGTTGAATGCTATTTCTCTGACCCAGTAGCATCAGCACCCTCTTTGATTATAAATGTTGACGCAAGGAACACTAGATAGAAAGAATGAGATGTGTCAGTGCTGGAAATTTAAGGACTGGAAGTCCTAGTCTTAATCACAGTATTTTATCTTTATTTATGAGGGTAAAATGACATATATTTAGTAGTTGACCACTTAGTAAACAGAGTTAAATTGTACTTATTCCTTTACAGATGAGGAATCTTTTATTTAGCTAGCATATAAAAATATAGTGTATTATTTAGCTAGCATATAAAAATTACTGTTTGATAAAACTGTGAAATAAATACATGTGAGTGATTACTTTGAATTATGACAGCCCCTTCTCCCGCAATAGCTGCAGCTGTGCACTATAATACATATAAGTATGTTTTGTTTATTGACATGATTTTAAGGTAAAAATTGAGAAGAAAGGGATGGATAAACATAAACCGTATCCATTACTGACAAACAAAGAGGAAAATTAAAGTTACAGGGATCAGAAATTCTGTGTCACTAGATGCCTCACAAGATAATGCAGTTTGAAATTAATTTTTTTTTTGAAAGTAGAGATAGTTGTCACAACATCCTATTGACCAAGAGTAGCTTTAGATATAAAGCCCAAATTTAGGATAAGGTCAGTCTCTCTGATAGTGCATGTCATCATCTAGAAGGTCATAATCACAGTCAAGGTCATAATCACAATCACCGACTGTCCTGTAGAGCATTTAAATTACACTTTTTGAAATATTGGCATAGGTCAAGTTTTTCTTCTGAGCACTAATATACCAGAGTCTGAAATGACTAGAACTGTTGACTGAAATTTTAACCTAATTTTTATGTACTTCATTAGATTGAAGATTTGTACAAGAACAAGTCCAACTGCTCAGTCTTAATATTATTCAGAAGGGATAAAAGAGGAGAAAAATAAACAAGCCCCAGGAAGTTTCTTTTCCATTTTTCCATGGCAGACGGCTGCTCAAACACTGTGGTGCAGACTGGAAGCAGGAGGGTTTTCTTCTTGAAAATTTCTGCTTCCTTTCCAAACCTTCACATCTCTAATTAGACTCTTTTTGCCTTCTGACTATTTAGCAGTTCAGAGCAGGGAAAAGAAAATTATGTCCAGTCCTTCAGTGTGAAACTGTTGTGCCAGTGTGTCTCAAAGTTCCCACTGTCCTGTGGCACATTTATTAGGGGATAACAGGGATACACATGGTACTGATAATATATGCTAAGTCTTGGACCAAGCCCCATCTTTGTTGTATGCTGCTCAGGAAGCTGTTCTTCTTCAGCTTTTATTTTCAGTTTAATTTACTGGTCAGCATTCCTACAGGGATTGTGTTGGTCCTGATTTACACACTCTGGGCAAATCCCAGGTCCTCATCTAGCCAGAAATAACACCCAAAGAGTCATTTCCTTTTCAATATAATTACTTTAATGACAATGTGTTGTATGATAAAGGTTGCCCGTGTAATATCCCTGTTTATTAACCATTGCAGCACCTCAAGCATTTGTACTCCCTTGAAAAGCAGTACGTTTTTTCACCTGCAAGGGCCTTACAGGTGCCTGAGAGAATGATTATGATTGCACTTCCCTTAAATAATGGGCAGATGGCTGTCTCCACCATATTTTTGACCTCAGGTTGTCCTCATCAATGAGACCCTTTTTTATTTTCAGTTTACTGATATGCATGAAATATCCCAAGAGAAACATATCGGCTGCTTTCCTGCTGAGGTAACTCTGTGATCTTAGTGATGTCCCCTACTTGTGGAGATAGAAGGAACAGGAAAGAACAAAAAAACCCCAAAAACCCATGCCCAAAACAAACCTCAATCCCCAATGATATGGGGAAATAACAAAAGGGGATGAAAATGGTTCTTAGCATTGCCAGTACATGACCAGCCTGACTCACACCAATCCATATTTGGCGTTCTATGTCAAAATGGACATGGGCAGCTGTTTTAGTACATGGCCATGCTCTTCCAGGATGCCTTTGGAAGGTGTACCTCTCCTGCAGCCTAGTTAGGATAGACCAAATCATCGTCAGGCACCTGTCAAAGCCTCTCAATTTCTTGAGCTGACAGCTCTGGATATCCAGCATCAGCCTGATTTGAAAGGCAGAGCTTTCTTCATCCTTAGGCAGCCCAGTAATTTCTGCAACACTATTGCTAATTTGGAAGCTGACAGTTTCCATCTCCCCACCCCTTTGTTTTATCACAAATATTTCATCAGACTGGTTGTAGACTGCTGTGTCCTTCTTCGCTCTGGGCAGAGGGGGACAAGCAAGCTGTCAGCAGTGATGCTCAGTTGCTGTGGTGATGTTTCTCCCGGAGTGGGCGGCTGCAGCAAGTCCCCCACCCTGGTGGCACCTAGCCCAGGCTCTGGATGGACCCGTGGAGGCTTCCAGCTGATTTAATTGGTTCATTGTTCCCTGGTTTGATGTAATAAATTCATTGTTCCCCAGTTCAACTTAATTGAGTCACTGTTACCCGATTTAACTGACTGATTGCTGCCTGACTTGATTTAATTAATTATTGCCTGACTTGCTGAATAAGCAAGCTCCTGCTGCCAGCTGCCAGCACGGCTCATGGCTCCTAATCCGTGCTGTCTATCTCAGCCCCTTGTCCTATACCAACCTGCTCCTCTCCTGGGACCTGCTCTCTGTTCTCCTCTAGCCACATCCTCTGTTACTTTCCTGCTTCCCTATTCTATTCCTGTAGCTCGTCCCCTACCCAAAGAGCTCCTCTCACTCATCCTCTAATTCTCCTTTCCATTCTTGTCTGCTTTTTCCTATCTTTAGTCCTGGGACTACCTCCAGTTTTCCTCCTGGAGTTCTCACCACTGTGTCTCACAGTAACCCTCCCTGCTTTGTTTCCTCTAAAGCTGCTCCTGAGTTCCCCTAAAGGCTTTGCATTTCACTTGTTTTATGCATGACAGATTGCCCTTCCTGTAGTGGGGTTTTTTTGTATCCTATTCTGCCTAGGAATCCTACACAGGCATTAGCACTTGCCCAGTGCTCTGTTTTTTTCCTTCATTTCCACTACTTGCCTGTACCGATTTTTTTCTTCCTTTAAGGTATCATCCAAAAGCCTTTCCCTCCTCTTGTTGAATGTTATCTAGCATCCTCTAGGCTCTTGGCTCTTTTTACTCCATTCCCTGCCCCAGATCCATTCACTTGCTTTGAGATTTCTGTGTCCACTGTAAGGGTATCTTCTCTGATTTCTCCTTCTCTTTAGCCTGTTGTTTTCACCTAAGATGTTCTGGTGGTGGTTCAGGTTTCTTCCTGACCCTCCACTTTCTGGCTCTTACTTCATTCCCCAATCTGCCCAGATCTCTTTCATTTATCTTTCTGTATTTCGCTGTCTCCATTCAGCAGAAACATGAGATATCGGTAGACCTTGTCCTCTTTTCTTTGCTGTTCTGCTCCATCTGATGTCAGTCTGGGAGTAGGTGCCCACTTCTTCAAGCAGAGTATTAGTGTTCTTCAGAGTAATTGTGTCAAGTTGTGAGTCTGAATTTATATTAATGATCAGCATAAGCCCAGACTTCCCCATGGCCATTTCAGTGCAGTGCATACAGGTGAGGTCAGCTTTACCCGTGCTGTCAGTCCAGTATGCACAACATCTTGTGTGGGCAGGTATCCCTCCTAGCTTTGCATTGTCCAGGCCTTGTTCACCATGTCGTACTTGCTGTTTATCTTCACTCTCTCTATTTATCCATTTGTTCATTCTCATGTATTGGAAGAAAGTCCAGGAATCAGTGCTTGTCTCTCCAGTGTAAGCACCATCATTGAGTTGCCAGCTGACATCTGGCTTCTCTATTCTGGGAACAGATTTGGGGTGTGTTGCCCCTCATTCCTCTGGCTCTCTTTTTTTCACTAGTGTGTCAATGTTTTCTTGAAGAGACAATCTCATTGTCTACAAAGACACCTCTCTCCCCCTCCAGTCTTTAGAAACTTTCACTCATAGAATCACAGAATCATTTAGGTTGGAAAAGACCTCCAAGATCATTGAGTCCAATCTTTGACTGAACACCACCTCGTCAGCTAAACCATAGCACTATATGCCATGTCCTGTTGTTTCTTGAACACTTCCAGAGATGGTGACTCCACCACCTCTCTGGGCAGCCTGTTCCAGTGAAGAAACCTACACTGCATGGCTAAGGGTCTTCCATTTCACTTGCAGTGAGTTAATCTGTCACTGCCTTGTTTTTCATGCATGGAAAAGCCATTGTATTCCTAGGGCATTTTTGTTCAGACCCTTCGGGGTTTCATATGGCAGATTCCATTGATTTCAAATACCTAAAAACCTTGGAACATGCTTTAGGAGAGCTCAGTCTTTGGGTTTTGAGGCTTGTTTTTTTGTTGGTGTGTTATGGGTTCTTTGGTGGGATTTTTTTTTGTTTAATTCAGTCACATTTCAGTTTATTTTTCTTACAGTCTCCTAAACCTGAGTGCAGTTCTCTTAAGTATCTCCCAGCACAGCAGGCAGAATAATCAGCTTTTTTGTACCCTAGTTAATGCAACTCAGCTATATTTCTGCTGCTCTAACATCCATCCTGTCCCCTCTGTAGGGAATTCCCTTTGAATTAATCTTTGCAGTTCCTCTCCTGTTGTTGGCGTCTGCACATTTGCTAATTTACAGAGGCCATCAGACTTTGCAGATGATACAGATACTGGCAATCCCTCTCACATTACTAGGATATGAAGGTGTGACGCCCAGTCCTGTTCCCATGAAAGCTGGTGCCAAACTTCTCACAAAATGTTATGAGAACAGGACTGGGCCTCAGAATCTTCATTCCATTCTCCATGATGGCAATTAAAATAACATTGAAATTAGAAACAGAATTAGCAGGTGCCAGACTCTTCTTATCTTCCATCTTCTGTGTTTGGTAAGGCATCTTTCTGATAGTGATTCCATTCACTGAGCTGATACATACAAAATATGGATGCTTCAGGCTTTTCATAGTGTGGAGCACATGTTAAGAAAAATTGAGGACTGCCCTTCAATGTACAGTCTGCCTTTCCATTTGTAATTGCAAAGCACTCTCATGGCAAAAACAATGCTGCATAGATGGTTAAACACTATTTGTGTCCTTTTACCTTTATTTGGTGTGAAGCATTTTGTCCTTTACTAAAATGTTAATGACTGTCTGAAGTTGTTCCTTTTTTCAGCCCCACCCTGCACTTCAGATAATTCTGCCCTTTGGGAAAACACTGATATCAAGCACACTTCCTTCAGAAATTGCAAATGAAGTTGGATCTGTGCAAGTTGTTTCATCAGAACTTTCAGTTGGTATCATTGCATTGATTACCGTGGTGTCAGTATGCTCTAATAAATACAAGAAATAAAACCCCCCAAAGTTTTACAAGATTATTTATGCAAGTGGTTTTATCTCAAACTGAGAAACAAACACAAAATCAGATGTGTAGCCATTTTGATGCACTTGCATGCAGGGAAGAATTGCAGTGCATTTTGAGATGCTCATCGTGATGCAGTCATGAAAGGCAGTACTGGTTATGCACTGGGAGGTAACTGAGGTCTCTTTTCTCCACATTTGGAAATCTGAAGAATTTTCTGTCTCCGTCTTAATCCTGTAGTTCTCTTTCCTCTGCATTTCAAATTACAGAGCTGTGGTGAAGGACAAGATGTTTCTCTGGGTTGTCCTGATGTGAGTCAGGATCACTGGGTTAGCGTGTGGCTTCACCCCACGTCTCCAGAGCTGTGGGGGCTCCCCTCATGCAAAACAGTGTCAGCAACAACAGTTTTAGCCAAGAACTTCCTTTTCTGATACAGCATCCTTCTGGCTTTTCTTCATAATGTCTTTGCCATATGATTTTTATGAACACAGGACAACTTCTAACATGCCAACCTATAGTTAACATTAGTACAGGGAGCTGAAAAGGCCATATCCTACACACATAACCTTAGAGATACATATTAACAAAAAGCCCCGTTCCTCCCATGCATGCTAAGAATACCATCAGCAAATGTCACCACAGGACATTCAAGAGTTGAAAATTCTCCAGATAAATCATGTTGGTAATTATGTTCTGTGACTCTGGGCAGGGATGGTTGAATAGCCCTAATTTGGAAAGTATTTGTTAGACACTTCTGAGAGAAGGTCAACTTCCAAGAAGCAAGAGGGGCCTCACTAGGGGCATCTTGTAGAGGCAGCATTTCAGGGGCTAGGTCAGGGGGTTCTGCATAGGTCATAGAAAATCAATGAATATAGATAACAGCAGAATTTGGACAAAGGAGTTTTACCATTTGTATCTGCTTCTATTTCACAGCCAGTAAGAGACATGAATTTGGGAAAGAATATATAAATACAGAGCTATATAAACATATAAGTTGTCCATTTGCCTTACTGGCTCAGTCAGGCAGAGTAAATGTATATAACCCTCTAGTTCAGCTACTCATTGTCACAGGATCCAGACTCACCACTAAAAAACTGGTCTTCCTCTAAGATTTGCCTTTTATTTTCTACTCCAGCGTTTTTTGCTAAAAAGTGTTTATAATATTTTATGCAGCTGTGCAAAGAACGACAAACCACGCTCTGCAGGACAGAGGCTCTGTAAATTAACCCTTAAATGTGAGCTGATAAGAGCCTACAGGATTCAGCCTTAGAAACACGATGTGTGTGGGAACTTAAGAAATGCAGTGCAAGAGTCAGAATGAATTAGCTGCCAAGTTCCCAAATGACTTGTCTCCTTCAAATATTTTGCTCTCGTCTTCCATGATTGTTTAGAAACCTGCATAATTCCACAGTGTCACTGCTTTCATATATTCTTTATGCTTTTTCATACATTTCAGATGCGAAAGGCCATGGTTTCTATTGGCAAAAAGGATGATTATGGTTAAAGTGTGTTTATGGGCCTTTGACTTTGCCCAATCACTTGGTAACTGCAGCTGCATGTTCACTTTCAGAGGTATAATTAGTCATGAGAAAATAGCTTCAAGTATTATTAGTTACATTGACATTTTCACTTCGTAAATGATCATGTCTGAGAAATGCTGTCATTTACCTTCCTATTGGAAGTGTCACAACTAATGTCAATCTTCACAGTTCCAGGTGTGCATTTTCCTCAATGCCTCTGGGGCTATGAGGGTCTGACATGGATGTTTCCATAAATCCACGAAATCATTCACAGGGACCATTGAATAAGCAGGTAACCTACCTACATATTTGCAGGATCAAGCCTAAATGAGTAAATGGCATAAATCTCAAACCCATGTGATAGAAATGCACAATGTCAGTCCTGTCCTCATGTGCCAAATATTCCTTAATATCTTTGTCCAGAGTAGAAAAATGGCTTCCTGCTGGTGCAGAATGGAAACCTCAGCAGTAATTCACATTTTTCCTCATGGAAACATTAAAGGAAACATTCCCCATTAATTTGCTGCCCATTCTCAGACTTCCAAGCTGAAAAAGGAACAGGGTCTCTGAGAGCTTCCCATGTCTCCCCAGACAACTGGGCCAGGCATCCTATGTTGTCTCTATCTTAAGGAGTGATGGGCTTCCAAAACATGGCAAGGGCTTTTGCCTTACTGCCTATTTAAAAGAACTAATTCATGTTACCTTCCTCCTTACCTCCCTTGCACCTTACCAATGAAATGAGAGAGCAGGTAAGAGCCTGCTTTGAAAGTACTACATTTAACCATTATGAGGTCCATGGGACTGAGGCTCCAGGGGGTCTCATGGCTCATATCCTCCCAAGTCCTCTTTCTCTGTTCCCACACATCCTGCTGCTTCTCACTTGGGGTGTGTCACTGCTCTTTGCACCTTCTAGGCCAAGAGCAAGATTTTTTCCCCTGTTCTCACAAGCATTTTGATTATCTAAGCAGTTCAGCAAGCAGTGGCAAAATAATAATGAGTTTCCATGAGTTACTCCAAATGGATTGTGACTTTGATTTAATGATTTGCAACAATGGAGTGCAAGATTTTGCTATGTCAGCTACTGGATTAGAACAGGAGTCATTCCCAGCACGTGCCCACAGAAGCATCTCAAACGCGAAATGCTTTAATCACTCCTCATGCAAGCTGAGTAAACTGGACTCTGCAACATGAGCAGAAAGCTAGCAGCATTTTCCTGCTCAAGCACCACTGTCCCCAGCCCCAACACTTGCCTAACTTTTGAAAGAATTAAGTTATAAAGATGGAGTGACTAAAGAAGGTTTTGACAAACCTCCGCTCTTCCTTTCAGGAGAGAATAACTAAGTTAAACTGCCAGTCCCTGCAGAAAGAGAAAGGAGAAAGAGATCTTTCCAGCTTTCATCCCTCCTGTGATGATTCTCAGTTCCCATCAATTGAAGCCACTGAGATAATCTCTCCTCTAGTGCCAGGATCCCCAGATGGGTAGGTCAAGGTAGTCAAGCCAGTTTCGTCAGAATAGTCCGAGTTCAAATCACAGCCATTCTTTGATTTGGTCAGGTACAACTCATACCTCATGACCTGTATGATATCTTACCTGAAGAAGTAAGAAATATATCCTTTGCCCCACAGGACAACATTACAGTAATCCCATGGGGTGTCCTCCATCCCCTGAAGTGTGTGGGCTACTGTCAGAGGCAGGGTGGTGAGATCAGCCAGCGACTATTATCACCTCTCTGGCCTGTCTGCTGAGCCCATTAGTATTACCTAAGAGTTTGCATTCAGCCAACACTATTGACTTTCAGTGGCCAGTGAGTGCCTCTCATCTAACTCCTGCTCAGTAGAATGGGATGGTGTCTGCTTAGCCAGTGTTTCCCATGCGACTCTCCAGTCAGGATTATGCCTAGGGACAGCCCATCCCATCAAAAACCAGACCACAGTTGTTCCTAGGCAACCATGGGCTAACATGCCAACCTGCTCCCCCCATCCAGGTGCCTATCCAGCCCTCTCCTCTCTTCTTCCCCAGCATGGCCAGGGAGACGTCAGCTGAGTGGGCAGAGGTTGGGCAATGCAGGACAGTCACACCCTCTGCTTTGCCTGGTTTGGAGTGATGAGGTTATTTTCTGGGGCAGCAGGAAGATCTGTGGAGCACCTGTGGTTCATGAGGGACGCAATCTCCAGTTTTTTCTGCTGCTTTGAGTGCATGTCTGGGTGATAATCTACAGTGTGGGGATTACTGAGCTGACTCAGGTTGTGGGAAGCCTTCTTGTGCCGTGACACTTAAAGGTCCCCACTGAGTCTGTGCTAGACACGTTTAGGTTACGGGAGAACCTCTTTCTTCATCATCCAGCAAACCAGTTTTTCTCCTATGGAAGGACTCTTCCCATTTATCCCAACCTTCTGCCAAGCGATGAATGGACTCCTGCATACTTTGTCCTGACAGTCATCCCCTTTGTCGTGTGCACTGGCTAACATCTCTGCAATCCTGGCACTCAGAAGTTTGGATGGTTTGGATTGTTTTTTGGATGAGATAACACGGCCTGGGTATGATCTCCTATGGCTGCGAACCTCCAGCCTGAGGGGTGTCTTCCCACTGTGGGGTCTTGCTGTGTAGAGCCAAGAAGGGAGGTCACCCTTTGGAAACTGCCTTGTGTTTTTCCTTCCTTCACCCTATGCAGCAAAATTGTTGTCCTTCCACCATGGTCAGGATGTCCTGTGGCTGCAGGGGAGGAAAAATTTGCTTCTTAGCCATGAAACCAGACTTGCTTTGGTTGTAGATTATTCTCCACCTAGTAAAAACAGCCAGGAAATTTGTTTTGGACTATGGAGTTCAGCTTCTCTGTACAAGATTTTCAGCCACTCGTCTTGGCTGGGATTGGAGAGATAGGAGAGAGGGGAGAGACCATCAACTGAATGGAACCACTAAAGTGCCCCTGACATAGAACATGAGACAAAATCGATAGGAAAGCCAAGTGAAAGGCAGACACAAAGATATCCTGTGCTCTGGTTATCTATGCGGTCTTCTGCCAGGACGATAAGAAGACTGGAAAAAAGGGTCAGGCAGGTATGAAATGGGATTGGCAACCATCAACAGTGTAACCAAAATGGACACTTAATAATGTGTAGAAGAAGTGACTCAGATTTTGATGCTGTCTTTTAATTTAGGATCGATGCCTGTGTAGATTACATGGCACATTTGCAGGAGGAGTACTCATAGAATATAGATGTTAATAGAGCAGGATAATTATTTCTATTTTGTGCCAAGCCAAAAGCCACATTATAGAAAGGTTTTAAATGCAAGCTTAACAAAATTATTCAAATGAAGAAATGAGAACAGGAAGGTTGATCAGTGTGTGAAGGATGATTCACATCTAACTCAGACTGCTTCCTTTTTTATGTGAGTTGCCTTAAATTTAACAAAGAAAATCCTCTAACAGTAGTTTCAACCTGGGCATGTGAAGGCTTCAGCTATTGAGAAATCAGTGGTCTCCTGCAGAAAAAGAATATGTAAATAGTCCCCACTGGGAATTTTGGAGGGCAAGATTTGCTGGCACTTAGCCATATCCCTGTTCTGGTGTTCCCTCAGTCTCCCTGCAGAACATGGGGCTGCTGAAACCAAGCTCTTTTCTGGGCTGTTTCCCTGTGCTGCAGGGCTGATGCATTGCCCTGAGGTGCTCAGGATATGAGAGGGAAGCAGGGTGCCTATGAAGCCTTTTAACTCTTCACAACCATAAACATTTCTGTCTAACTTCCAGAATCCCTCTTCCCTCAGGGGAAACTGCTGCTCGTTTCTCTTTTTCCAGTGGATGTGAGAGCAGGCCTGTTATTACTGGCACTCCCTTCCCATGGATGCATTTTTCTTGGTTTAAGAGACTTTGAATTTTTAAAAGGGAAAGATGAGACTTTTTTGTTAAAGCCTCCTGTATTTTATGTGAGCAGAGGAGTTTTCTGAGTAAGTTTTACATCATCAGGGCCTTGAGCATGAGGGGCTCCTTCTTTATCCGGTACTTCATATACAATTCTGCCCTTTCTTCAGCCATGAAATAACCACACCAATGAGAAAATAGAAGTCATTGCCTACCTATAAAACAAGAGTAATAGTAAATTAGCAAAACCAGAGTACAAGGCAGAGCTAAATAGCTTCTCTTTCCCTGTTTTTATGAGAGATGAGTATTGCACGTAAAATCCACATCCCAAACGTAAGCAGGAAGGAGAGCTGCAAGGCACAGATATCCAGAGGGGTTTGGGTTGTCAGGTGCTTCTGTGATGTTTCCCAGCATGGCCCATTTCCTACCAGGACCATCCTTACCCAGCAGCCCGGGACCCGGCTGATGCAACCGCTTGAGTGTGTCACCTCCAGGAGAGACGCTGCCTTCTTCTGGGGTGCAGAGCCTTGTCTGACACAGGCAGTTGCTGGGTCAGCAAAAGGATGAAATCTGTGCCTCCAAAGCCTGTGCCATGGACCATGCCAC
>QWTY01013943.1:30744-45293 GCA_008033365.1 Pseudorectes ferrugineus | reverse complement strand
CATGGAGGTTTTTACTGTTTGTTTTCTGTGTATGCCTTGACCTTTATGAGAACTGAAATCCTTTATCTTGAAAATACTGTTTCTCCTTTGAATGATTGTGTCTACTACAACAGTAGTAGTGCAGAAGTAGGCAGAGAGTACACAGAAACACGTATCCCTCTGTCCTCCTTCCAAGCCCAAGCCAGCTCTGTAGCCTGCATGGTGCTTGACAGAATTGCATGTTTCCTTCCCTGTGCCTCCCAGCCATCTGCCATGCTGGCACAGATGCTTTGGTTTTGAAAGGTCGCAGATTTCCCACTTACTTCGTACACTGGGAGCAGTCATGTATTGCTGTCTCAGTTGCCTTTCTCCTTAACTGGTCTTGGTTTGAGGATATGATTTATGTATTTTGTTGAATTAGAGTATTCAGTCCTTAGATGCACCTCAAAATCTGGCGTTCTCACTAACCTCTGCTGCAGGCAGGCAGCCGCTGCCTTTGTCATTGAACTGTACTGGCTTGAATCTCATCTGGGTGAGATTCACAGTCATAAAAGACAGGCAGGTTTGCTCCCAGGATTATGTCCTAACACATGCCTGAATTAAGTTTGGTGAGTCCACCAAAAAGGACCCATGTTCAGTCCCATAATGGTGCATTAAAGTGATAAGAAGTGAGCTCCAGTGAGGGACACACCTGGACCTGTGGTCACTCCATCAAGCAATGCTCACATCTTTATTGCCTTCCCTTGCTCTGAATTGTCTTGTCTCATTATGGGTCTGAGCAAGACCCATGAGGAGGCTGAGAGAGGGAGAGCTGCTGATGGAGACCACCGCACCACTGCTGGTGGCTTCTTGGGTGCCACCTCACCAACCCAGGTGAGCGGCAAACAGGAGGAATGGCATTGCCCATCTTCCCCTTAGTCTTATGGTGATCACCATAAGACATAATAATCTGTTTCTCTTTTCTTGTTGTTTGGTATTGAACCATTAATTGTAGTAAAAGTCTCCACTTGTAGTCATAAAGGATTTGGATCTTGTTCTAGTGGTAGTTGAGTTCTTCAGTTTGTTTGCCTCTATTACCCTTTCCAGTTAGTGCATCCCACTGAGCTGCAATACAAGAGAAATGTTAGTGTTGGCGTGTCTCAGCAAATATCCTGCACTTCATGCATGCATAACACTCGCCTGGTAAGACATGAATGGGAACTCTGGTGACTCTGAGTGCTGATGCTTTCCCTGAGTTTGGGAGTTGAAGTCTTTCTCTGGAAACTCTTTATTTTTTTCTTCCTGCTCTATCCCCCCACCCCCGCCCCTGCAGGAAGAATGGTAGCATGGAAGAAGAGCTGTGCCCCCAGTTCCAAAACCAGACAGCAATGACCCCAGAGTGAGGGCCCTGACTAGACCAGCTTCATCTGTCTGTGTTAGTGCTATCTACTGATAGTTTTATGTATGTGGACTCAGGCTGTGTTTATCTCCACATCTCATCTTGTGGTGAGTGTGGTTCTGTAGCTGTTTGATCTTTAGAGCTTTGAGGGTTTGTTTACATCTCCATTTCCAGTTTCAGGTGCTTCATGACAAGGCAGCCTCTTCTTGGTAACTGCTGAAAACAGGCTCAGCAGTTACAAGCACTGAGCAACCAAGTCCTTCCTGCAGCTTTCTTAAATATATAGCACTGAAGTGGACGCATTCTGTGTCGTGCTCCGAGGGTCTTGCTACCAGTCAGAGATTTGTTGAGTGGGATCCATTCCCCTGTAGCCCATTCTGCAAAGAGGAATCCTTAGAGATGTTCTGGGGTAGGAAACACTTTCCTCTTCTGTGCTTCAGTACATCTCTGTCTCAAACTGCCTGATTTTTCTGTTCGGGGAACGTTCTTTCAGTGTCACTCTGTAAATAAAGGCTTTCTCAGTGGAGTGAACTAATTTCACTACTCTGTGTCAGCACATAGTAGATGTCAGCAATCACATAAATATGTGGTCGATACTGTTAGCTGAGTATATTGTGCTGTGAATCTGTATTGCATTTTAGTTGTATGTTGAGAGTTCAGCTCATTATTGGATAGAGGGAAACTTTTATTTTTAACTTACAGTGCTTTATTTCTACTTGGCAAAGTTCACTTTGACAGGAGTTGATTACACTCAGCCATGCCCAAGTAATGTTTGTATTTCTAAAAGGTAGACAAGAAAAGGGGTGTACTTTTGGATTGAACTAGGTAGAGCATGTAGGTAGGAGCAGTTAATTAATGTTTATTATATATCTGCCATCAGCTTAAATTTATACATAAATTAAACATTATTAATAATTTTTTAACCTTATTGCTTGTTTAGCATGAAGGGTGACATTGGAGTAGCATGCAAAAATGAATGCTCCAGTTTGACACTCAAAATACTGAAACATTTGGGATATTTGTTAATTAACTGTGCATGCTAATTTTGATGTTAGTAAAGAAGGGACAACTTTGGTATTATGCATGCACTGCTGCATGCATCTTTGGAATTCAGCTTAGAGTTTTTTAACAAGTCTAGCATGTATAGCTGTTAAATATTCAATTGGTGTTTTTCTCAATTTTTTTTTTTTTGCCTCTTGCTTTCTGCAAATTCTAGATGCCTTTTTTTATGGTGTCAGTTACCATCCACAGTCTTACATCTAGGATTTTTATAGATTTCCTCATATTTCACCAATTTGGCAGACTGATTTCTGACCATCCTTGCGAGTTTGGAGAATATTGTTGATTACACTCCCTAGCCATCTTTCAAGGACATAAAATGATGAAACACTTCTTTGAGTGAAGGACACTGTCAGTATATTTACTGAGAGGTTTTATTTCCTGCCTGAATTCTGTCTCTGTCAACATCCTACCTATTCAGGGCAAGATTACAAATTTTGGTGAACATAAAAGTCAGTCAGAAGTTTGGACAAGTGGATATTTGACACAGAGGCCTAAAATGATTGTCTGGGTTTGGGGTTTTCTGTGTTCCAGTTTTCCTGCTGGTCTCTTTGCAGTGATTTTTTTCAGTAAGAAATTAATGTATTTCCTGAGGCTAAAAATAATGGAATTAATTTCTTTGTTTTTAGAAGAAGGCTGTGTTCTGAATACCTGGAAGATGGATTTGCTTAAAATGTTACCTTTGTGTCAGTAATTACTTTTCTTCAACTGGGAATAACTTCTGTATCAGATGCTGTTTGTACATTCCAGTTTCATTTGAAGACACATTAGAAATTACCTCACTGCATCTTTAGACTGTTTCAGTACATGATCAAGGTATTTGGCTTTATAAATGTGACCCATTTCCCTTGAAATTTTGGTTTATTAGCTTGAGAACTGAAAGCAGAAGATTCAGTTTACACCTTGTGTGAGTGATTCCACTTCTCAGATGGTACTAAGATAAAATACTGTCTGTGTGCTGGGTGTACCTTCCTATACTGCAAGTGAGGATGGAGATAATGTATCTCAGAAAAAAGTTGTATAATCTTTTATATGGCTGTCATATAGGCAGGTTTTTCCTACATATTCTGTAGTCTTAGCCAGAAAAGACCTTTTTATTTCTTCTTTGTTAGCTTTTTAAAGAACCTATTTCATTGTCACATTAAAATAAGGCCAGACTGTTCTAGAACAGCCTTTTTCTCTGCAATAGCAGATATTTAACAGGACAGTTAGCTAAGTGATAGTGACTGGGTACAAAAACTGGGGAAAGTAAATGACATGATACAAGAAATATGTCTGTTTTTGAGTCCAGCATTTATTAGAGCATTTGGAATATCCTGACAGTGTCTCAGGAAGGTTTTAGGGATTAATAACTATGGTTTTTTGCTCTGGCTTATGTCAGTAATTACTAAAAAGCCCTAAAAATCATACAACGGCTGTTGAATCAGTAAAATCGGGTAACATCAGCCCATTTTCTATTCAGCATAGATCTGTCTAGCTGAACTGCTATATCAGGTATCACTTTTCTTGGTAGACTAGCTAAAGGGAGCAAATCTGGTTGTCAGTCCCATGCCCCATTTCTTTAGAAATAATTTTGAGTTTGGGTACTGAACACAAAATAAAGATAGAAATTGATTGCTCATACCAACTTTAAAGGGGCTTGAATGATTTTTCCAGAAGAGATAATGCAATATATCAATTATTTCTTGTGTTCACCATTTTTGACCTTGTTCCTACAGTGTTCAGAACTTGGACCATACCTATTTATCTGTTATGATAGTCAAGACGACTGTTCTTTATTGATAACTTCAGTTGCAGTTGCCTACGACTGTCACTTAAGGATTTTTAGCTTGTACAGTACAGGTCTGTAAATTGATCAGAAGATTAAAAATTAGAGGGGCTTTACATAGCATGCAGGTTGGATGTGTTAGCTTTTTTAGTTGTCATTTTAGACCAATATAATGGGAAACTATTGCTTTGAGACTTACTTTTAATTGGAAATAATATTATTTACAAACATTAATGCTACTTAGTGATTTTACATAATTCTGTTACTGCGTGTTAAGCTGCCAGTGATGCATGTAGTTTTTTATGATGCCATTTGATTTTTCATGGATGCTTTCATTGCTCAGAAAGAAGGGTTAAATACAATATTAAAAACAAGGTATGCATTTTACAATGCACTTAAGCATCTGTTGTATGTCCTTGCAATTGCATAGAACAGGAAATGATGTTTTGAGATACTTTGTGCAGAAACCTTGTACGAAAAATTCCCGAGGGAAATGATGCTTGAATCATTTTTAGTAGCCTGGGATTCTTCAGTCCTTGGACTTGATTGTATGCGTTCTGACTTCGATTTTGAGTCTATAGAGAAATAACCATACAGATCTTCAGTAAGGAATATGGCACAATAACCTTTGGTTTGTTAGATCTTATATGAAAATGAAGCATTCATTTTTCATCTCTTGTAATGCAAATGACTCTACCCAAAAGACAGATTCCCTTATGGATATGGGATACTTACGTATTTGTAACTTGATATTTGATTTGCAAGGAAAACTGTGTACAGACTTCGCCTTCAGTAATGTGTACTTGCCTGTGCTAAACATCATCTGTTTCTTGCTTGCTATCTTGCATCCTTGTTTTGTTTATGTTTTTGAGAACTTTTCTTGTTCCTTTTTAAAGCTTTTTCTGGCAAGGGATATTCTGGTGTGTGTGCTGTGGTTGGAAGTGTCACAGGGTTACTCAACAGATGTTGGCTCTCTTTATAAATCAGATTCTTGCTTGTTCATAGTGGTGGCTGAAAGCTGCTATTACTGAACATGTCTCACATTTATTACCAATACTGGCTTTTTCTGTTACCCTGTTGGCAGACCTTGCAGGGGGTCCAAGGTCGGCATGAAGTTCACCTTTCCCTTTTGGCGTGCTCTTTCAAGAAATAATTATTTGACTGGGTTTATGAATAACTTGTAGTTCATTAACTTGTGTGAATACTGAAAGTTTAAATGAAATTACAAGGAAATTAGAGGTTCTGTTGCTACACTGAAATGCTGCAACTCCTGTTTCTAAAAACTAGTGAAGCCCTCTGTATGGCTCTGTTTTGAACTGAGGTTACAGTATTTCTGTATGTAAATTAGAGTGATCAGTTGTTAGACATACTAAAATTACCTTCTGGCTAATTAAGGAGATTTTTGTTAGAAAAAAGATGGAAGTATATTGAAGACTTGGATTTTTCAATGCCACATTTAAGCTTGCTGTTTACCTATTTCTAACTATGGGTATTTGCTTATGGACATTTTTCAATATCTGTGGTTGTTGGATCATTTGAAACTTTGCATCATGCGTTGCCTATAAAAATATGAGAGGAGAAACAAAAGATTGCAAGGGAATATTAAATAGATGGGTTGCTGTGAGTCACTTGATGGAGGAAATCACTGTCATTTTTTAGAGGCCAGTGATATTTTTTTTACTAGGAGCTATTTCTTTTGCCAGTTTACTAGGATCAAAATGTTCTTACTGGCTCCAGTTTCTGCTTGTGTCCTGAGACTGAAAGCCTGAAAAGCAACATTTATTTGCGCAGAACTGATAAAATGCTGTTGTGTTCAGAAGCTGAACAGAGTGGTTGGGAACACCTCAATAACAAACTCCATCCTTAGGCTAAGGGATTATGTAAATTTTACCCTAATCTTTGCATTGTTTGAACTTCAAACTCAAGCCACTCATCTTGGCAGTTCCTCAGTGCTCACTAATTTTTTGTTCATTAGTCATCTAATTGCACAGTCTTCTCGGTTTCACACTAACACTTTAAAACATGAATGGAGATGATAGATGAGGACAGACTAGGCTGAGATAGAGTCCTTGATATTTATAACTGTTCTTTCCAAAATCTGCTGTTAATTCTTCCAGGCAGTTTGGAAGAGCAGGATCCTGTCAGGCTGCTCTGGATTCTCCATACTTTCTTGTTTCTGAAGCAGCTCCATTTCTTGGCTTGGCTGCAGTTTCAAGACGCTTCTCAATTTGTATGTTTTTTTCGTGCTAAAAACAGGGTTGTTGGAGGTAGGGAGGCTGGTCTTTGGAGCACTGGCTAGTATTTGCTGGTTCTCCCTGTTGGACATAGTGAGATGCGGGTTTCTGAGGACAAACTGTAGCGTCTGTGGACAAATGCGTTGTGTTTTACATACCTGAATGCAAAATGTTGTTCTGGTGGATTAACTCTCACCAAGGAGCTGCAATATTTTTCTTGTAGTAATATGTGTTGCTCTCATTGTGGTTAGAGTGGCCATGTTCTGTCTTTGCTGTAGATTTTGGTTGGAGTTGTTTGAGCCCACCTTTCCAGCAAGCACTGCAGTTCGCGATTTGAGCTCTAAGACTGAAGCAAAAGAGATTATTTTGGAGTAGGACAGGGAGAAAACCAAGCAGTAAATTCTGACACGGATCAGCCAGTTGCTGAGCCACAGCAGCAGAGCTACTGGAGGACAAGAAGACTATTATTTCTGTTTGAATACCCTTTGAATAGGCTATAGGCTCTGGTATCTAAATTTGTTTCACGCATCGTTGAACTAGAATCTTTAGAGGAGGGTCATAGGATTTTGCATGCTTTCTTTGTGTCTCCTGCCTTTGAGTGGTGGTGTGGCACTCACTTTGAAAGTTGAAATGGAAGATTTTATATAAGGCTGAGAAGATAAATATTTTAAATGTTTCTTGAGTCATAGGTATATAAAATTACCCATAAGAAAAAAACCCACCCAAGATTGCTTATTTCTGCAAGAGAGGAAGGATTGTGGTAGGACTGTAAAAGGAAAGGAGACTTTTTTACTTTTGTGTTTAGAATTTGCATACTGAAATTTTCAGAGAAAATAGCTAAGGGTGGAAAAAGCAAAGGTGAAGTCATAGATACGACTAGAGGAAAGTATCTTGCTGAAGAAGCCTAACCAGTTGCATGTTCTGTTTTACTTACATTAAGTGAGGAGATACTAGTCAAGAAAATCATGCCTGAATTGTGAGGAAGGAAGTTTGTTTTGTACTTGTGTGTGAGACAAGTACAGCCAGAAATGGGGTCCTAGAAGTCACGTCTCTAATAGTCTCTAAAGAGAAGGCAAATAAAACATGCAAGCTGCACGCATTTCTTGTGGTTCATTCAAGTCTTTCATTGTTGAATATTGACTTTTAAAATATCTAACCTTATTTAAAATTTAAGTGTTATTCTGTGTGCAATATGACCAGAGGTGCAATGGTGTAAGGGGGGCTGCTTTGGAGTACACATTTGAAAATACTAGTGATCATCAAGTTACTTTGGTTATGGGGGGAGAAATTCTGTTTTCAAGTGTACAGGAATGTTTAGGAACTCATACTCTTGTTTTTATTTTTCAATGATCCAAATTAAAACTTCTCTGCATATCTTTTTCTATTTTAGGCATCAAAAAATAAAGATGGAAAAGAGCAGAGTGAAGCTATATCACCATCGGAGGAGGAAGAAACTTTCTCTTGGCCTGGTCCTAAAACTGTCGTGCTAAGGAGGACATCTCAGGGTTTTGGCTTCACCTTAAGACACTTCATAGTTTACCCTCCGGAATCTGCAGTTCAGTTTTCTTTTAAAGTAAGTGGAATTAATAATGAAGCACTTTATATAAAGCCTTGTACCTTTTAGAGTCAGAAATCCAGCTTACTTGAAAGATCCCTTGTAAGGTGGGTGGGCTCATGGCATTGTTTAATAGCTGTTTGCTGATCTGTTCCATTAAAATGGAATTGGCTGAGTATGTCAGTCAGTTAAAAATATTTGTATCATGGGTAAGACCAGTGGTCATGGCAGAACAGGAAAGTATTTCTCTCTACAGATTCTTCTTTTATCCAAAGCCAGTGTCATTAATTAGTCTGTACCTCTTCTAAAGTGTAGATTTAATTTTCAAGGGTATGATGTTTGGGTTTCTTCGTTGTTGTTGTTGTTCCCCTCCCCCCCAAATTGAAGTTTGTCACACCATCACACTAAGAGATGAAGAAGAATTAGTTTGCCTTAGTTTCTAACTGAGTATCCTAAAATCAATGTACATTAGAAAGACAGATTGTGTTTCTGTTACATTCTTTCTGCTGAAAAGAGGATCTGCAGTTCTCAGTCAAGAGAGGAATACATACAAGATACATACAGGCCTACATTAAAAGATGACTTTTTTAAAGTATTTTACATTTTTGTTATTTAAAACAAGAAGATCTAGATGTTAAGTAGCCAACTGGTCTTCCTTGCTTAAAGAGTGTACATGTTCTCTTTTGTGACTGAAGCTTTTGAAAGCTGCTGTAGTATGTGGTGTTGAAAAAAAGTCCATTAAATAATGAGAGGAATTTGAAAATTGAGAGAGGGTGTTTCCTAGTGGGTTCAAATAACATTTGCTCATTTTAAAGGCATCAACTGTAATGGTATTCATGAGCCATGCTACCCCTCAGTTTTGCTTTTGCTTTTCCGGTTAGGCAGAAGAACAAATTCTTACCAAGCTGGGGAATGGGTATTGAAGCTGTCTGGAAAGAGCATGAAGTTAATTGACTCATGTGTCTCTGCAGGTGTCTTTCAATAAAGCTGTTTGTCTTTGCCTGTCCTTGGTGGCTGTAAGATTTCTTTTGAAGTAGAAAAAGCTTTGCAGAAGAAAGTTGGCACAATTTTCCAGTTAACTTCAGCTGTTCAACCTCCACTTGGGTGCCCAAATTTTTTCCTTGTCAAGGAATGACTGAAGTTACATGGAAGTGAAACTATTAGCAGTATCAGGTGATCCCAACATTTCTGTCCTTGAGCACAGGTAATAGCAGTCTCTGGTTGAATTCAGTGTGAAACAGAGGAAGGAGGGTGGGGAAGCCTTACCCTTGAGGAGAGCAAATCACATGCACTTGTTAGCATCTCTCAACAAGAGCCCCTCTTCCTGCTGAGGGTGAAAATAAACAGCATGAGCAGGATTAGCCTCCTTAACTAAGAAGTGACTGGATATGTTCTGGAAAAAAGTCATCACTGGATGTTTCTGAGGGAGTCAGTATGTTTCTCACATGCAAAAGGAGACAGGCACAAGGGAAGGGCATTATAAAAAAGAAATGTCAGTCCTTCCTCTCTTGTTCATATCTGATGGTTTCTGAGAGACCCAAGCAGTTCATAGTGAGCCTAACACCTGTACATCTCGAGACTTGTCTTGAAGCTCTAACTCCCTCTTTTTCTGCAAGAGAGATCTTCATGCCTTCTTAATTTTTTTTCTCTGTTTCTTCTCGGACATGATAGAATCTGGTTAATTCATTCCTATTTCTGTCTGATTTTGAAAAGGAAATAATGAGATGATTGGATACTGTAACACCTTTATTCATGGATTCAGTTACATGTAAAGATGGTAAGGTTTGTTTGGACAGAGCCCTGGTCTGTTACTTCTCTAAATTAAACTGAAAGGTTATATTCTCTTTTCTTCTTTTTAATGTCCATGAGGTGAAGCAAAAAAAAGAACACATCTTCCAAATTACTACTTACGAGTCTTCATAAGGTGGCTTTTGTGGAAATCTGTGTACCTAAGTTATGGTACGAAAGAATGAAATTCACCTATTGTCAGCCTGATCCTAATATGAGGAAATCTGATTTCTCAGCTCTGTACACTAGGATCTTTGATCAGATAAGGTTACCAGCTAATTACAGTCTCTGTCATCGATTGTAAGCTCAAGTATCATTCCTCTCTCTTTGCTCATTGATCAAAATTGTAAGTGCCTCAGAAGTCACAGATGTTTCATTTTGCACCCCTCAGAGGGAGTATAATAATGACGAATATGATTTGGTTTTCTCACTGTTTTGAATCTTGTAGTAGCCTTGTCCCTCCTTCACACTTGAGAATGCAGCCACTGCTGATGTAAGACAGGTTACAGCTGGATGTTGAAGATGCCCTTGGCATAACAGCTGGAGTTACTCAATCCTTGACCTGTTTCTCAGAGCCACAGCCCTTTTGTTGTCACAAGTGTCAATGTGATGCTGGTGCTGTCCCTCTAGATCAATGCAGAAGTCTCTACTGTTTACCCCAGGGTGTAAAGCATTTCTAGCTCCTTTAATTTTATTGGTTTTAATTCCTCCCCTCCCCCAAGGTAAGCTTGCCCTGTGATCTCTTAAATTTTACAAATCAACATAAACTAGTAGAGGTAGCGAAGAGAAAGAAAAGTATCTGAAAGTACTTTCCTTTGAACAGTCTTTCCACATTCTTTGTGGATATATATGGTTTTGATTTTTTAATACCTACTGTAGATTCCAATTCAGAAATACTAGTGAAAATATCTCCATTCAAAGTTCTGTTCCTGTTGCTTGTGGGTTTCTGTGTTTGAAAAAGCTGTTAATGGGTCAGGTGGAATCCTCTGGGAAGAGGAGGACAAGACTCTTCACAAGGGGGGAACAGTGGCATCTCTAGGACATAGAGCATAATATTCTTAGCCTGCAGGGTGTGGTAAAGATCACACCACAGCTGCATATTCCATGGGAATTGAAAGATAAGCTGTTTACAAGCTGGAGGATGCTGCTGCTTGGAAAGCCACTGAGGTGAATTTTCTTGGAAGCAAAGAACTGCACACCAGAGGATGTGCTGAGTGGAGAAGAGTGGGCATTACTTTATGAGATGTATAATAACCTGTTCTCTGCCTAGGTGTGTTTGGGGTGTTGAGCTGTTAAACTTTGAGAAGTTCAGCTTTGTAGTGGCCAGTCTAATAAAACCTCTGTTCAGTTGGAAAGCCTTTTTGTTTGTTGTCCTAAAGAGCTCTCTGCAAGGAAGGAGATCTAGGCAGATCTGCCTCCAAGACCTGGCTGACTGCTCCGAGTCCCAAAACACACTTACCTTGATACATGAACACCTGGTAGTACTTCAGGTGATTTTTTTTTTTTTTTGGGTGACACCTTTTCCCCATGTGAAAATGATTGGTTTTGATCAATTCAGGGAAGTGTCTCTGTATATTTTAAAATGGAGTGCTAGTATGTTGTATTTAAATTATTTCTATTTTTATTACATATATATAAGAAAAATATATCTAATTCTTTTAGCATTCCTTATGTATGTAGTACTGTGGTCTTGGTCAAATTCAGGATATTTTGCTAAGTTCTACTATCTTTTCACGGTTCCTGCATAAAACAGCTATTTAAGTACAAATCAAGGGTCTCTTTCTCATTGTAATTTGCCTTAATTAACTAACTTATAAACACTGTGATAGGTTATGGAAAAACTGTTGTCTGGTAGGTCTCTTGGGAGGGACAGCCCTGTGTGAAGGATGGTGTGAAAGATGACCTTGAAAAGGGAGGCTATGGTTTAACACATTTCGTTTTGGCAAAAGTACTTGACTCTGCTGCTGTGGGGGCACACACCAAACTGGGGATAGCTGCACATTCAGGAATAACTCATTTATATATCGTGCTTGCTTCCCATGCCTCCTTTCCCTTAAGAAATTGAGTTTGGAGTGTGTGGAAGATTTCTTAAGCTAGCATTGCAAAAAGCAAGTGTTACATAATGCCTTTAACATCAGGTGTTTATTAGAATTTGTTAGAATCATGCTATTTTTGCACGTGAAGTTTGTTCTCCCAAGTTCATTTGTCTGAGAAGCAAGTAAGTGGTAAAAGAAAACCTTTTCTTCAGTATGGATGCAGCGTATGCTGACATCTTGCCACGTGTAAAGGGTGAATGTAGAAGGGAAAGCTGGTTTCAAAACACTTGTGTTATAAAGCATTCATTCCATTTTTCAAGGCCTGATCTCACTGGCTTGATACCATGAAAGACTAATGTTTTGCAGCTGTCTTTGGTAACAGAACTTTGCATGGCCAGTGACAAACTGACAAACCCACTGCAGTATTTCATAAATTATGGCGTTTCTATGTTGGCTAAATTTTCTCTTCAGAAATGTTTGTTATATAGCATCAAACCAAGTAGCCTCCCATACATGTAACCGAGATTTTTCAGACTATGAGTTCTAATATTTCAAATCCTAAAGATATTTTTTCACTTGACAGATGGGCCCACAACTCAAAACATGCAGAAGTTACCCATGTCTAATTCTTGGCTGCTGATTGCAGTTCAGAACCAGCTGACTGTTACAGGGCTTCAAGAGTAAGCAGTCAATGGTATTTGCCTTCTAGTGTGCCATTTTTGCCAAAGTACAGAGCAGACAGGACTGTCCAACTTAGAGATACACTGTTTGAGTGGGAATGATATATCATGGCTTTTTAAAAGTAGAATATGTGCTAGATTTTTATAACTCAGTGTTCCGGGTTTGGGAGAGTCCTTTTATTCTTTATTTCCTCGTTCCTTCAAGTTATCTTTCTGTAATATCTTACAGAGCTCCAGCAGAACTTTTGTATGTCTCATAAGAAATTTATTGCTCCTAGGACAGACTTGCCTCTTCCTCATCATTATTTAGTGATCATATCTGGATCTTACTTCCTCTCTTTCTTCATTCTCTCTTGAATGGATTGCTCAGGGCAGTGTGTAGTTGCTTCAAGCTTATTTAATTTGAAAAATGTAGTGATTTTACTTTAAATGCAAAATACCTGGAAATTTGGACTTAGTCCATCTAAAAGTAGAAGAAAATATCCAGGTGACAGTTATTTCTGTGGTCGTTTCCTCGCTCCTTCTTTCCTTCAGGACAAAGCTGTTCTAATTAGCTGAGGTGAATAGTTGGAAATATTTTTCAAATACTACTTATTAGTCTCAGAAATTGTATTTGATTGAATATTTATTACTCTATGAAGGCTACAGTTTAGAAAGCAAGCAGGTATTTTCCTAGTTAGATAATTTTGCTTCGTAAATGGTAGAATTTTGTAGAGAAGGTTAACCATGATCTTCCTACCAAAGTATTGACAAGAAAATAACGTAAGTAATATTTTTTTTTAGTTTAAGCATGCCATTTTCCCCCAGTACTTTCCAGTTGTGTGATTTTTGGGATCGGTGAGCAGGAGACTCTTCAAGGTTGTTACTAAATAGCGTTTGGGGTACATATTTTTCCGTAGTAGTACTGAAGGCAAAACAAACTTGGTATTTCAAATTTCAGGAAGCATATTCAGACACTGCTTACAAAATATTTTGTATCTCTTGCATATGTAGCTTTGAATCCTGAGATGATTTAAATGTAACCTTTCCTGCTTGGCTGTCAGGGTGAAACATGCTTGCAACAACACGCAGTTCTGCAGTGCAATATGAGGCTTCATGGCAGTGTTTCACGGGGTTTGGTACATTTGTTTTCACATAATGATGTTCATGTTGTTTCTGTGGGGATGTTTCATAGGATTGTGCTTAGTTGTTGTTTTTAAAATAGCTATTACTCTACATTCTCAGAATAAAAGCCTTAATTCTTTAAGTTGAATAGTTGTGGAGAAAGTAGGAGGTACCAAAATACAGACTTAACCTTATCAGTTCACTTCAAGTCTTTGTATCTTAGAGATGCCTATGCATTTTTTTCCATTTATTGAATTTTTAATATGCACTCTTTCTTCCTCTTTAGGATGAAGAGAATGGGAATAGACAAGGTATGTCTTGTTTTTACTCTCTTATAGATCCAATATATTGAATGCTTCAGCTGTGTAATAGACTTGAATTGCTTCCTAAGAGCTTGAAATTTAAAATCACTTCAGTGTGAGCATCAAGCTCATTGATCAGTCACTTAATTCTAGATTATGCCAGTCAGTTCCCCTCCATTTTCATAGCTTTCTCCCTCTCACATTACCTATGTCTGCTTTCTTTCTTAATTCACACATGAACTTATTTTTTATAAATTTATGCTATATCTCCATCCCAGTTAACTTAAATTTGTCTTCGGTATTTAGCTATTTTCTCATCCATGCTTCTTTTTTGCTGATATGTTACTGTTTCCTTAAAAGGGTGAAAAACATGTTGATTTAAGGAAGTTGGGTGTTCAGGTTGAGAACCCAGCCCCACTCTCTGTTTTCCCAGTGTGTCATGATGGTGAGGTGCAGGGGGCAGTGGGATTGTGTGCAGTGTGAGTGCCCTGTGTGGGGTTCCCCCGGTGCTCTGCCTGGCAGGGCAGTGCAGCTCGCCGGGGATGGGGCTGCCCAGAGCGGGGGGACAGCGTGGGCTGAGTGCTGCTTCTGCTGGTGGGTTATGGTTGTAGCAAAGCACGGTACCTGCTTGCAGTGTACCTTTAAATACCTCCTTTAGCTGGAAGA
>QWTY01013943.1:0-24028 GCA_008033365.1 Pseudorectes ferrugineus | reverse complement strand
TAAAGTTATATTTTCATTTGGATAACATCACTGAAGGGAGTCATTGCACTGCAAGGAGTATTTTAGTTGTTCTGTTAGCAAAACTACACTACTGCCTGGATGAAAACTTGCCTTCCAATTTATCCTGACTGGTGACCATTTACTCATGTGGGAAATTTTTGTGTGCTTTCAAAACTGATACAGGAAAGGACAACTTGATGGAATTTTCAGTTTCTGATCAGCTGAGTTGTGTACATACCAACTTCGTTTTTTTCTTTTTATTGCCCTTATGTAAGACTACATCTCTTTATAGCTACATTTATGGGGGAATAAAGTACAAATGAAGTTATTTTTACAGAAGTTGTGCTTTTCATCTGTGCTGTTTCTTTGCACATGTGAGTGTGTTACTGGCAGCTCACACTTTGTCTGTTCTTTGTGTGTGCATGATGTCTTACTTTTCACTTGCAGTTGAAGATTTGGGAGAAATTGTTGTATTTGCTGGTAGCCTGCACTATAATGCTCAATTACAAAGTTGTTTACAAAAGTGGAGAAGGAGGAAGGAGGCAAAATCATACGCAGTAATGAGCACTGGAAAAGCACAAATAAGGCTTTAAATAAATTGTTCTCATGGAGCTTGGTGCCTAACCAGTGTCAAACTGCGACATATGTCTTAAAAACGAGAGGTCTGAGGTGCTTTTACTGTTCTTTGTTGTATCACCTTGTCAGGAATTTCTGGCATGCTCCAGAACATTGGTCTTTCCAATATTAGAAACAAAAATCGTGAATCCTGACAGTACGTAGTGCAGAGCTGGAGAACTTAGTGTAAAAGTTGGGCTGTGATATTCTGTTCTAGATTGTGGTGTTCAGAGGGAGGGAAGTTTAAGCTCTCATTTCTAGACAGCATCTTGCTTTTGCCTGATGATTGGGTGCAGACAGGACCACATGGAGATTTAGGCACAATTAAATTGGAGTGTAGTGAATGTTAAATTTTGAGACATGAGGTGAGTTATTAGGTAATCCATTTTACTTGAGATTTATTTCTGTGATTGAGTGCACATCTACAAGATTTATTCCCTGTCAGCTGGTCTGAAGAAAGTACTGTTAGCTTCTACTGTCAAAAAATACTGCTTAGCTTTGCTTGAGTTTTAAACTCAAAGTATATATGTAAATTTTAAGGTTATGTATTGAAGGAAGTTCATTTATATGTTACTGATTAAAAAAGATTTGGTTTGTATCCAAGTATGTAAAAGATCAAGGAGAAATGAAGAGCATGTATTCATCTACCAGAGCTTGAGAGTTCTAAGATTTCTTCTTGTGAGAGTTCCAGGATTTCCTCTTGTTTCTACTTTTATTTGGATATTACTGAGTTGTAACATGAACCTGCAAATTTAATCAACATTTTGAACCTCTTATTCTGATTTTTTTCCCCTAAATTGATTTTTAGTGTGGTGGTTGACCGTTTTTTAGGAAGTAAGAATGACTGTCTAATATAGCCTCCTATTGCAAGTAGGTCAAAGAACGAAGTTTAATGTGCAATTAGCGTTCTGAATTGATTCATAAAATAGCTGTGGAAATGTGAAGTGAGTGCCCATAATGTCTGGGTGTAGCTGACAGGCAGGTCAGAAGTCAGATGTCAGGGAAGCCTGCAGTCTGGTCTCCATAAATCATTGCAAGTTTCCCCTCTTACTCAGAAGTGGGAAGTGTGTTAAAGGAGTTCCGTGTTGCATACTGAGTGGGAGTAACCTTATCTGCCTGACCTGTTGATTTGCATGTTCAGGTATGGACAAGACCTAAAGCAGCACTTGAGCGTTAATCAAACTAGCAGCAGGTCACTAACATTTTTTTAAAGAGTATTTTATAAAGGAAGCTGAGGTGTGATGAATTAACTGTGCCATGGGAGCTGTATTATTTTTATTTTTCTTGCCACTTTTGGAAATGTATGTGTCTTCAGTAAAAGATAAATGGCAGCACTGGGAAGGATGTTTGGTGGTCCTATAAAAGGTCATATTTTAACTTCATTCTTGTAAGCGGTTGAAGCAACCTTTTGTTCGTGGCATCTGGGTAGATTAATCTTGGAGCTTCTCTAAACTTGCTGAAATGTTGCTGGCTTTTTAAAGGACAAGACCCATCATATGTTCAGTGTCTATTTAAATCTGCAGATTAAAAATGACAGATATTAACTTTGGCTCACAAAGAGCATTTTGTATGTCTTGTAGCTGTATCCCACTAATCAAATTTTAAGTATTTGGGGACTGAGCTGCCAGCTGGAGTTTCTTGACTTGTGATTCAGTTGCTTTATATGTAGTATTTATCTGATTTTATCAAATAAACTTTTTGGTTTTTTGCTCCCAATCTGGAACTATTTTGAGAAGGCCATTTGGAGCCATATGAGTAAGCCATTTTGTTGAACTGTTTTATGGTAAAATGGCAGGACACTGAGGATCTGCACAATAAAGGCATTAGGCTCAAACTAGTATCTGAAAAATGTGAATCAGAGTCAGAGGGTGATCTGGTTTTTTGCAGTTTATTAAAGTTTTTCAAATGAACTTTGCCCACATGGAAACTGAACTAAAAAAAAGAGGTAAAGGGGGCACCTTATATTCAATAAATACTACTGTGGTTTATTAAACATTTTAGGTGGGACATTGAAAGCTCTAGGGAAAGTACTTCCAAAAGCAAGGCCATTTGTGCCTAAGTCAAAGGTCAGTCATTTCAGAAATGGTTAGAACCTAATAACTCCAGTTTTAAGGAGTTGTTTCTTTTATCAGCAATGCCAGCTTTAAGCACTACCTTTATTCTCTCCTGCTGTTCCTTCTTTTCCTGCAGTTTAAACCTCTGTCTCTCCACTGTGCCGGGGTTTCCTGCTAAATTGGAACACAGAGCCAGCTTATTTTCGTGCTGTGTCAGTTCCCTGGGCTGGCTCATCACGTAGCCTCCAAAGGTGGCATATCCTTAGCTGAGAGTGTGCGACAGGGACAGTAATTGGAGCCAGGAGTTGGGAGGGACCAAGGCTATCAAAGCCAGCACTGGCACTGTAAGACTGTGTGTATCTGGCTGTAGCCTGTCAGGTTCTGGTACTGTGAGCACTGGACCATGTAGGGCCATTAGTCGTTTATTTATTTATTTTTCATTATTTCTGGGTGGTTTTCTTTGTGGGGGTGTTGAATGCTTGGGTTTTTTGGGGGGTTTGGTTTCGTTCTGGTTTTTTAACTTCACTGGCATAATAATTCCATGAGTGAAGCTGTGTAGATGCTGTAAAACAGCTTAGTCCAGCTGTGTGCAAATGTAGGACAGCAACACTGTATTTTAGCCTGCTGTATAACTGGAGTTTTTTGTTTGTGTGTGTGTTTGTTTGTTTATTTGTTTTACTGTACACACACTCACCCTCCTATCTTGATTTTCAGAAGCTGTGGCTACTTAACAGAGAATTACTTAGCTTTGGTGACAGGCATGTAAAAGCAAAAGGTACCTGTGTTTCTGGAAGTATAGAAATTAAGGGTGTAGTGAGAAAGCAAGAAAATACAGCTATACATGGTTTCTAACTACTGTAGATTAACTTGAAGTTGTGTATATACAGATATGTACAGCATGTGCAGACATTCGATGTGCATATAATTTGAATTATAAATTTCTTTTTGAACATTGGTAAATCTTCAAGAAAACTTTAGAGTTCGTCTTGGAGTTTCTGAAAAACACTGTTGGAAAATCAGTTTTATGGTCCACGAGAACTGTAAATCAATATTATGTTTTTTCCTTCTAAGGGAAGATTTTAAAATTTTATTTTTCAGTTTCCATTACATTACTGTTTCTTTCTCTGTATGTCTCTGTGAATGCAGCAGGATTACATCACAAAATATTTTTAATGTAAAAACATTGTAATGCAGTATAATGAAATGCTGTTAAGAGATATTCTTTCTTTCTCAGGAAAACAAAGAAACAGACTGGAGCCGATGGATACCATATTTGTTAAACAAGTTAAAGAGGGTGGACCTGCTTTTGAAGCTGGGCTGTGCACAGGTACTGTTCAATAGCATGTTTATGTACATGATATGAAATACTTACGGTTTAAGTTGCTGCTACATAGTTCTATCTTCCATTTAAACCTTTTTCTTTCCTTTAGAAACCTTTAAGTTGTCCTCCAGTATTTTTCACCTTGGAAGCACTGTTATTAAGGCATTAAATTCTTAGTCTTTTTATTTATTATCTTAAAAAGAGTAATAAAATACGTGAAGAAGAGGCAAAAAACGCAAAATAATGTCTGTAAGCTCTTATTTATTTTAGTTTGGGACAAATTGATAACCTGAAAACATTCAGGTCTTTGTACTTTAAATAAAATTTTTCTACTCTACTTCCTTTAAATCAAATAGGAACAGTCCCAGTCTCTCTATTCTTACAAAATTCTGTTCAGTTCTTCATTTAATCAAACTGGAGAGCAAAAAATGTGGGGGTTTTTTGTGAACTGTGTCATACCTTTACTTAAGTGCTGAAAGCAGAAAAAAGCTGTATTAGAATAGAAAATGTTACAAGTGAAAAAGTTACATACGTAGATGGATGCCACTCTGAGCACAGGTTTCTTAAAAATAGGGCAAAACTTTTATTCTATGAAAGGTTTGTACCTTTACGGGATGTTGATACATTTTTTCAAAAGAGTTATGTGCATCCATTTGACTGGAATAGAATAAGTTTTGTATGTTCTTCCTAAAGAAATACAAACTTTCTAGGTTGATCAGTTTAAAAACAGTTTTAGATCCTACTTGTACAACATAAGGGTTTTGGGGGGTTTTTTTAACTCCTCCTTAAATAGTTATTTAGAGAAGGGCTCCTTTGGCAAATTTGATTGCTATTATATAAAGAAATGTTTGGGCTTGATAAAACGCAGCATATGTTGAATTTGTACAGAGGAACCATGTTAATTTCTACTCTGTTCAGTGTCTGCCAAATTGAGAGAGTTGAAATCTGTAGAGAATATTTTATTTTTAGTTATAGAAGAGATTTTTAGGAGCCCAGAATAAAGAGCAGAAAACAAATGAGAATTTAATAATTAGAATATTCTTCTTAAACACACTGCTTATGGCAGTTATATCTAATTAGGTCACGCCAGTATTTCTTGCTTACAAATTTTAGGGTGAAATATATTACTATATCTCTGTCTTGATATTATAAAACACTCAGGGAATAATCAGCCAGGTAGATTGCTTAACCTCTGATACAGGCACTGTATACATTTCTTATTTTGTAGAATCAACTGTATTTTTTTTTTTTTTAATGTAACTTTGTTCTGTTTCATGGTCACAAATGAAAATACTTGAAGATTCAGTATGAGTTTAGGAAGTTATGTTTGCAAATTCTTATTTCACTGCTGCAGGGTCCTTTGTGATACTGAAAGTCTCAACATGAGTTTCATCACCCATGATAAATGAGCTCCATTTCAGGAACTTACTTGGCTGCTACTCACCAGAAAGCTTGAAATATTCTTGCAAATTTGAGCAATAGGGAAAAGTATCTTAAATATAAGGCAGCCGATTCTGAAGAATTTTTGGATACTCCTGTAAAATCATTTTTGTTAGAGTTAGAAAAGTAATACTTCCCCCATGTTTAACTTCTGCGGCATTTCATTTAAAATAACATATCTGGGAGTTCATAAATATTAGAAATATTGAAATACAAACAGCCAAAACAGATCTAAATTTCTCACGTCTTGATCTTTGTGCTGTCATTATCTATATGCAAGAATATAAAGAACTAAAATGTGTGTGGAAAGGGCATTCTGATTAATTTCTACTTTGATCAAAATATGTAGCAGGCCACCAGACTGATGGAGAGCTGTTAAAAAAAGCCTTCGTGTGTCTGTATCCTTTTTCGCACTACAGGCACTGACTTCCCCTTTCTATGTCCCTGAAATAGAACAAAGTTGTACTTGCAGAGTTGTCTGTGCTCATGTCATTTATGTAACCAGTTCTGCAGTGTGTCCCCATCAGATCTTTTGGCAGATCCATTGGATGCATATTTCAAGTAGACTTATGTCACTGCTATGTGTAATCCAGTCTGCTTCTGTGAAAAAGAAAAGCTGCACAAGTATAGATAAAATTATATGACCTACTCTAAAGATATTCCTAATTATGGTTTTTAGTGGGAATACTGAGTAAAGATCTACATCTGGCAATGTAGCCCACATTACAGGCTGTTCTTAAGCAGCCTGGAAAAGAGCCAGTTGAAGTTCCAGAGAAGGATTTGGTGTGTTCTGGGGAAGTTTAGCGGTATGACCTAGCCAGGACAGGGTTCAGAGCTTGTTGCCATCAAGCTTTCTTTCATTGCTTAGGAAGCACTAGACAAAGCTCGAAGAGTTCTTTCAGGGAAGAAAAAAGGTGGTAGCCAGTGGATGAAGGGGAATAGGTATACTTTTATAAAATTGCAAATATCACACCAATTTATTTGCATGGTGTTTACATTATGTGTGCAGACCAAATTAAAAAAATCAGATCTGTGTAGTTTGTTGATCCATGGGGTCTGTATGGGGAACCTCCACAGAGCATGAGCATTTAAAGCATTATTGTCCCCAAGTCAGGCTGAGTATTCAGAGTGAACAGCTTTTTCCTTGCTTTGATTTGATCATGCCAGAAGCACAGAAAGGACTTTCAGTTTCTAAAGCAGTGTTGAAAAAGCCATTCCCTTTGCCTCACTTTACACAGGTCCTTTCTTTCAGCTCTTCTTCCTCCAGCAGCTTGTCGAAGCTCCCTACCTGTAATCCTTCAGACCATTTTCTCCTGATTAAGAAATTCAAGATACCTTTCTGCTCTTCTGATCAGAGATGTCTTAAATACCACTTGGTCAAAAGAACAGGATAGGTTTTTCATCACAGGCTAAAAATAGCTCTATACGATGTATTTGACAATTAATTTATGAGAGTATATGAAGCTCTTAATGAGGAAGGTGTAACAAACTACTGGGAGAAATCTTATAGAAGTGATATTAGATCTAAAGATTGATGGGTATTGATAAGAAATAACCCTTTACCGTTGTCCAAGATGCATTGAACATCAAGACAAGCCAAGCAGTGTCTTGGAAACAGCCCAGATTATTCTGAGAAGGCAGGAAATTGGAGCCTTTCAAAATGTTTGTTCTTTATTTCTAATAAGGAAGAATCACAAAATTGCAGTATTTGCTGCTATTAAAGGAGAGTTAAAGTTTGGTTTTATTTTGAGGTTAAGTGCTGGAATGAAAGAATATTCAGAGTTGGAAGGGACCCACAAGGATCATCAAGTCCAGCTCTTAAGTGAATGGCCCATAGGGGATTGAACCAGTGACCTTGGCATTATTAGCACCCTGCTCTGACCAGCTGGGCTAATCCCAGGGAATTATATCTACTTACAATTTGCTTAGGAATGGGGCAGAGTTGTCAGTGTGTGTCACCATACATTGATAGCTTTATTGTGAAGATGGGATACATAAGTGAGCCTCTGGCGTAGCTTGCAGCTGCTTGTAGTTTTCTTTCTATGACTTCCCAGGTTATTAATTTGAAGGTTTAGAGTAAGATAAACATCTGAAAATGTTCAGGGAAAAGAGGAGAAATTTGGCATCCTGTGTATGGTTACGTGTAGTTGTATTGTGCATCTTCTGGGTTTTTTTTATTTTTAAGGAAGACTTAACCTTGAATTTAACATATTGGTATTCTTGATTATTGTGAGGTACAGAAGTACAAAATAAAAACTGTTTAAAAAACATCTAGACAAACTAATTTAAGTTACAACTTTTCCCTCTACAGGTGACAGAATTATAAAAGTCAATGGAGAAAGTGTTATTGGGAAGACATATTCTCAAGTCATTGCTTTAATACAGAACAGGTAAGATAATAGTATTTCATTATGTGCCACACTTCTTGTATACTAAGCATGAAATGACCACTTATGGGAGTTTAGAAAAGTCATCATATTATTAAATTTTCATTAATACACACTCCGTTTTATTATTTCTTTTTTCATGTGTTTGCTGAATGCTGAGCAAAGGTTGAGAGTAGGGGTGCCGAATTGTACCACAGTCCTTTTATTGTCAGTACTTGTCCCTTGTTAGCAAATAACACCAAGTGTTATAGAGGAAGTTTGAACTTAAAATAGGCAGATTAGATATACATACATGTATATCATCAGTTGGAAAAGAAGATTATAAAATCTGCCTTGCTTATGAGATCTGAGAACTAGAAATCAGCGTATCTGGTGAAGGAAAAAATTTATGCTAGTGTACACCTGCAGAATATCTGCAGTAAGTCTTTGCTTTCCTCTGTTTTGCAGCAAATTATGAATCTTGTGCAGAGTTGAGAAAATACAATATTTACTGCTCCTGCAACTCACAAGCACTTGTGAAATCATGTCTATGCATGAGTCTAGATACTCCTTTTCATGTCTTATGTCTGCCTCCATTTTTAGAGTTTTCTTGGTGTGAATTACTGTTCTACAGCAACAAGTTTCCAATATAATATTGAGTTATATGGCAAAAAGTTGTATTATGATCAGTATGAATGTTTTCTAAGTACATCTCACATGTCATATTTTTAGTGGCTCGTCACGTGTTAAGATTTAGATGTGCTCACTGTTGGAAATAGGAAAAATAAGATTCTGATCTTTCAGTGATGTCTTTATTCAGGATTTTGTTGAAAATGTGTACATCTCAGGTGGTTTGTATCTTCATGGTTTTGTTTTGGGGGTTTTTGTTGTTGTTGTTTTGGGTTTTTTTATAAACAACAAAACTGTGTTCAGAGATGTGATGGGCAGGGTAGACTGAAACATGTTTTGTGTCATTAATGCTGTCTATACAAGAGCTGGACAGATGGGCTTTTTTATTTCCTTCACTGGACATAACACTAGCCATGTATCGTTTCTTTATTTTGTGTTTTTACAAGCAGCACTATTGTACAGTAGTGTATAACCAAGACATTACATGCCCAACCATGTAGATCAGTCAATTAACTCTCTTAATCCAAGAAAGAGACCAGTGACATCTTTGAGTGGCCTGTGCGGTCAGTGATTCTTAACTCCAGGTGTGCCTGTGAACAGAGTTTATTTTCAGTGAGTGTAGGTAGTGAACCATTCAGTAGAACTGAACCCCTGCCGAGTGTGGATGAACTGGGGACACCTGAACAAGGCCTTGTCAGTGATTATCGAGTGCAGCCAGGAATGGTGCAGCGCACTGCTGCATCTGTCCCCCTGATTTCCATGAGTGCAGGGAGGATGAAGGGATGCTATTGTTTGTTAGGAGAGAACAGTTTGTTTTCTCGAGCCAGATGTGTACATCACAGACGATTGTAACAAAAGGTCATGTGTATCCTTGAGCATTTCATACAGCGGATACAACCATCAGGAAGTCTACAGCTGAACCTCTTAGGATAAACAGATAAATATTAATTCTGATCCATAAAGAGAGCTCAGACTCCAGATCAGGTGTATCTTGTAGCTTGCAGGCAGTACTTCACATGTGACTGAAGAATCAGCTGTCTCTCATTCTTTGCTTGAAAAAGGTATTTTTGAACTCAGAGCAGTTTGTTCTGAACATAAGTTTTTTGCTTCTTATGCTGCCATTTCATGGCAAGTAAAATTGCATTATGGTGCATGCTGGTCTTGCATTAGCATTGCCACCTGGGTCAGACTGATGGTCTGTTATGTCTCTGTGATAATATCCAGTAAAGATTTCTTGGAAGTCCATGAAAACACTGGAACTATGGAGTGATTGAGTGGTCAGATAATACCAGCCCACTTTCTGTAAATCCTTGGTTCAGGAACTTGCTAAACCACAGGTTTTATCTTCATTGCTTGATTTAGTAATTCATGATAGGTTGGTCTTGCACAAATTCACTGTTGAATGTACTTAAACTCTTCACATTAAAAACACCCAGTGACACAGTTTTTGCTGTATTTTGTGTCTTAGCTGATCTTTCATCCAGCACGCCTTGGCTTCTTTACTTGGCCTTGTGCAAGCAACTTGTTGAAAGGCCTTTTGAAAGGCTGAGTTGTCAGCTGAAATCTTTTTTATGACTGAAGACTACAGAGAGTTTCCTACATAGTCTTAGTATGTTGTGTGTTGGTTTTCTAGACATTTTAATTGCTGTACTTTATCCTTTTTAATTACCCATTCAACATATTGATGAGTGTAAATGCTTATTCTTTTGTCATTTTACTCATCTTCAGAGTGGTTTTTAAGGTTACAACACATTTTATCCTCTCTTCTCTCTAAAGAGAGGGCTTCTCCATCACTCACTGTTCAGCTGTTTGCAATAAAACTCAGTGCAGGCTGGCAGATTTTTTTTAGATTATTCCTGTGGCTCCATTTTCATAGCTGCTTATTATTTTTCTAAAAAGTTGTTCAATTTTAGCTGCTTGTCTTCATTATATAATGCTGCAGACATCAGAACTTAGCTGCCTTAGATGAAATGATATTCATATCTTCCAGTGGGACTTAAGGATGGGATATAATTCAGCCACGCTTTGTATTGTTCCCAGAAAAGTTTCAAGCTGTGTCTAGTATGTTTTCTATTTTCCTCTGCTTGGAGATAGCAAAACTAAACTTACACTAATTATTTCCTCTGGGAGATGAAAGGCACACCTCAAAAGAGTTGCTAGAATTACAGTCCTGTAAAATTAATCACGATTACTCTTTTAACTCTAGGTTTCCTAGTCTTTGCCAACAGTTGCTGGTTTGGTCCAATAAGAAGTAATCTGTTTACATACATAATCAACTTGGAGATATGTTGATTGCTAACATAAACTCTGTAAATTATTTATGGTTCTAAATAAAAGAAGAAACAGATTCTGATTTGCAACTTCTCTTTTTTCCCCCCTTTTTTTCTTAAACTGGGGAATTTGAATGATTGTCTATTCCGGTTGTTTCTCTTTGCAAATTCTTCTTGAATGTGTTGGGATTACTCAGAAATGTACAGAGTTTTGCTACTGAATCTGTTTCATTAATACGAAGTAATGCATCAGAAGATAGTCTTTATGATTAATGCTTTAGTTTGATGACTTGGAATCAATACATTTAAATTTAACTCTCAGAATGTGTAATGAAAGTAATGAGAATGATAAATATCTCTGAGAGTTCTGAGTACTGTGTCTGGAGTTCCAGTGTAGACTATCACTTTGTGTGGTGGTTCTTACTCACACTTTCTAGTTCATAATCTGCATTTACATTATATAGTACAATAAAGCAGAAGTCTTCCTTAATACTTTTTGTTTCTGATACGAGAATTAAAAAACATCCTGAGAGCATGTCACAAAATATAAAGTAGGAAGATCTGAATTGTCTCCAAAAGATTCTTCAGGCAAACAGGAATAGAATAGTTAAGTAGTCATTTGAATTATATAGAAAACATTGTTCCTGAATGGAACCCTTTAGTCTTCTGAATGTCTACTAAAAAGATGTTAATTGGGTAAATGGATTTAATCACTTTCTTAAAAAAGGGCGGGGAGGGGAAACAAGCAAAATACTTGAATGAGTATGGTTTGTTCTGTGTCAAATTATATTTCTTTATATGAAAAGTACTTCAAGAGGAGCAATGCTATCATATTTTTGACATCCAAAGTCTTCATCCTGCAAGTAAGCAGTTGCCTGATATGATTTGTACGTACATGCTATCCATGTGTAGAACTGAAATCTGAACGCTTTGTTAAAAATTCCTCAAGCTGTTTATGCATTCAGTCAATATGGGAAATGCTATTGTAAGTGCACATAAAGTCAATACTCCCTTGTTTCTTATAATTCAATATTTTAAAAAAATCTTTGCAAGGCTTTTGAAGACTTATTTTTTCCTAGATATGTGTAGATTTAAAAACAAAAACTTAAATCACTGCTGATCTTCAGTTTTAAGACTAAAGTAAGTTTTCTGCTACTTGGAGAACACTCTTTTCCAAAATGAATAATGGTTTAAAAAGATTGTGAAACCAAATACCCTTACTGTGCTATTTTGGAATTCAGCCTTATGTCTGTGGTTGCTAAAAAATGGAAAAGGAACCACAAAATAGAAACATTTTTCATAAAAGAAAGCATAATAAATCACACATTACATTTTGAGATGATGGCTTTCTTTTCTGCAGAAACAGTCTGAGGTCCTTCTCGGTGCTTTCGCAGGCTGATGGGTGTGCCCTGTGGTTGGGTCAGTCCTTGTGCAGGTTTTGTCTTTCCTCACCTAATGCATTGTACTGACCAGCACAGATAAGCCAATTTTTGACATACCTGGTTAGGTTGTGTGCCTTTTTTTGTTATGCTGATACTGGTCAGGTATTTTTAAATATCCTTTTTTAATTCTGACATGTGAGATTTCTAAATAATGTTCATAGTATCTTCATTTTGGTTTTTCTGCCTTGTTACAATAGAATGTACATTAGTCTTTTGTAGCCCTTCTCTGTACCTGTTCCACTTCACATTTAATGAATGTGAACAGATTGTTCCGTTATCTCAGATGAGATAATAAATTCATCTATTCTGTATCTAGTGTTACAAGCATATGCTTCTCTCTTGCTTGTGAAAATACCTTATTTCTGGTGAAATCCAACTGTGGATTTCACTGTAAAATATTTGACTGGATAACTGGTACACTGTACGTTTGGTGTCCTGATTTTGCTTGTGTTTGAGTCACACTGATTGAACTATTCAGATTCGTGGATCTTTATGCTGCTGCTGCTTTTGGTTTCAGCAGCTCAGGCTGACAAATGCAGCACTTACAAATAGCAAGCATTTTTCATCCATATTTCAGATGTCATCTGAATGACTGTTTAAGTTGATTCTGCTGGGAGGTGATTGGAGTGGAAAGGTGTAAGTCAGTACTTGCCTTGGTATTGCTCCTCTTTTCACATGATGTGGTGATTATGACGTCACCACAGCAATTTTAAAGTGCTAAGAGATTTTAGTTTTAAATTAAAGAAAGAGGGAAGTTTTAGCTTTATTCGCAGATTTGTCATATTGTTTTGTCTGAGAAGCTCCAAACAAGTAGTGTACCTTAGGACTTGAGTGAGGAAAAAAAAAGGAAATAAAACTGCCCAAACCAGTGTGTTGGCTCAATAAACTGGTTCAGTCAGATTTCTCTTCTACTCTTACTTCCTAAGATTCTAGTGGAAATCAGTGTTTATTTTTGTCGTGTCACGTATTTGTCATAATAGCTGAGTTGGAGTTTTTGAATAGTTTTCATCTATGGAAGTAAATGAATTATCTTTGTAACAAGAATTGAAAGTCTTGAAAAGTTCATCTATGATTTTTTTTTCCGTTTCTTTCAGTGACAGCGTATTGGAACTTAGTGTTATGCCAAAAGATGAGGACATCCTTCAATTGGTATGTTTATGAAGCTCCTGTTCAGAGAGTATATTGACTAAACAAAAATGTTCTGTTGTTGGTTACGAAGTCTTTGAAGTGTGCTATCAGCAAATAATTAGAGTTAACATTTATCTCTTTGTCACTCCTTAGATATTTTCCTACGTCCTTGTCATGCCTGAAATTTCAGGGGAATCCAAATATAGGCAGTACTGTCTGCACATGATATTTCTAGCATGTTAAAAAATACGTCTCGTTCATATTTTTACTGTAATTTGGATTAATTTCCTTGTGTTAGAATTTGTGGATGGGATTGTTTCCTTTAACTAGGTCGTCCAGTTCTAAAGAATTTGAATTCAAAAACTGGCATATGAAGCCTTTTTTAATAACTCATTAATTGTGAGTGGACTAAGAAATTTGATGAATGGGCCAAAGGTTATTACCACATTTTTAATTGTGACTGCTGTAAATGTTTTGTTGCACTAGTGCCTATTTGTTCTTGATTTGAGCTGAGGTCCTGCATATGTAGTGAGATAATTATTCTCCCATTTAGTGTCTCTAAATCCAAAAGAGTCTTGAATAATACACGATACGTAAGTGCATATTGGGAAGAATCAGAAAAACACCTAATGTATTGATATGCTCTAGTTTATTTTTAATTGGAAGCAGAGGAAAAGAGAAGATGACAAGCAGGGTAGATTTTCTTGTTAGTAGCTGGAAAAGTGTATGCACACAGAAGTAGTAAGATGACTTTGTGTTAAGAAGAACCTATGGGTTTCAGTAGCTGTTTTCCATTATTACAGATCAAATTAATGGGTAAAGAAAAAAAACCAAAAACTTTGTTTTGCGTTAAAGTGAAGGTAGAAGCTAGTACAGGAACTCTCCAGCTAGGACAACAAGCCAAGATTATTAGAATAGAAGTGATATTTTGAGAATGTTTGATGAAGAAATATTTCAGTAATCCAGCACAGAAAATGCTGGGGGCAGGGTGTGAGTTTTGATTGCATGAATAAGTGGGAGAGAAAAGCTGTTGGGGTGTTCTTTGGTGGTTGGTTTTTTTGGTTTGGGTTTTTTTTTTAAACTGGAACTGTGAATATGTTTAAAATGCAGGAATAATGCTAACATTTAAATTATCTGAATGCTGTCTATCTAATGCTGTCTTGTAGCCATAACAGTGTAAGAATCTGGGCAAGGCAGGATTTGTAGTTTTAAAGTTAAACATTTGTATTTGTCTGGGTGAAAAGGTCTTAGGCACATCATCTCTCTCTTGGTGAAACACGAAGTGCAACCTTCAGGTGAAGCAGAGATGAAAAATAATTGGTTGGATATAACTTGTTGTATCAACAGGTGAGATGGGGGCAGAGGGAAAAAAAAAGATGATTGTTGTCATTGGGTTAGGAAAGGATATTAACAAAAAGAAAATAAGGTAATTCTCCTTGAGGAGATTGAGGGGTAAAGAAAAGAGAAAAAATACCTTCCTGTGGCAGTTCTAGAAAAAGATTGGATATATGAAAAATCTTCAGGTGTGCCAAGTGAACAGTCAATGGTAAGGTACATGGCCCTTATTAATAGAGGAAAACCTTAAACCTGAAGTTGTGTTATGTAAGCTATTATAGAATGTTAAATAACATAGTTGTTTTCTGTGACATATGTCATACATTTCACTGTAAATGTCTTCAGATAGTGTCACTCATTGTAAACTGATGTTAAATACCGGTATGCTGTAAAAATAGAGAAGCTCCGAGCACTACTGGATATTGTAGTATGAGCTAATGAATGGTAGGTCTAGTGCAATGAGGTTGGAATAGGTTCATTATATTCAGGAATGATGCTGGTTGTGCTGAGTTTTATAGTACTTGGCAGTCTATTCCATGTGCTCGTGACTGATGGCTAGAAACACAGTTGCTTGTTTCTATCCTTAGTTTGCTATTTATAAACCTTGAGTTTAGTCTTCAGAAATATCCATATATGTCTGTGAACCTCTTGGTATATTGAATTTCCAGAAAACAGGGATTCAAATCCATTCATCAATAGTAACAATGAAGTGGTCCAATCCACAGGCCATTGCCCTCTGTGGCATGTGAACAGTGCTTACTTGGAAGGGAATTACATGTGAAATCCTGCCATTAGTGAAACTAGTGTCAGTTGTGTTTGTTCACTGGCGTGATGTTGAAAATGTTACATGGGGAAAAGGATATTTAAAACATCTCTATCCATGACAAAAACTTGAACTCTTGACAACTGCGTATGTGTTGGTTTTCTCGTGCTCTTCCTCAGATTTGTGATTAATTTACTTAAATTTATCAAAAGAGATTATTTTGAAACATATCTAGGTGTATGACCATTTTTAAACTAGGAAGAGGAGGATTATTTTTATGTCATGTTATCCTCGGTAGTTCAAATTTGATGTGTCTATATGCAATTTCTGTAGCATTCTCAACCTTTTTTGACAGAATTTTGGCATCTTGTAGGTTTTAGTACCACTGACTTCATGCAAATAGGAAGACACATTTAGGTCAACTACAAATAGTTCATTTTTGTCAAGTGTATTCAATGAAATTGTTGCTGTTTCGTAGCCTTTGGATAACAAGTTTAATACTAAAATACTGTTCAAATTTTGACAACTTTTCAGTTGTTCAAAAACTTTTTGTGCTGTGTGGAAAATACTGAATGTAAAGGTGCTCCATAGAGTAAATTGAGTTTTCTAAGCCTATTTACAGGTGAGCATTATTATGACTCTTGTCAATAGGCTTTGTTGTGTCTAACACATTTATGTTAGCCTGTCCTCAGTATGCAGAATTTTTGGACCATTTTTTCTGGGAGTATTCGTGTTGGAATTTACTAACTTGATGATTGTTCCTTTTGTATGTAAAAAAGAATACAGCCTACAAGTCACTGAATTTCTAAGTACTAAGCACTTGAAAATACTACTCTTTGAAAAATGATATCTTTAATATCATCTGCATTGGAGCTGTTTATTTGGAAGGTTATTTGTAATGTAGCATATTAATTATTATATATAGTGCTTATTATGGGTAAAAATATGTAGGAATTATTTTGTAGATGTATATAACTATGTTGTGTGTAAACATACATACTATAGGTAAGGTATCCTTTTTTTTTTTCACCTTTCATTTTCTAGCACTTTTCTCACTTACCCACTCAAAAGTTCGTCTTACCTAACTTTTAGCCTACCTCCAACAGTTTCATTTCTAAAAATCCATTTCCTTACAGGAATTGCCCCAAAAGGTAAGAGGTTGCTTCTGGTCTTAGGTGTTGTCACCATTAAATTTTATTAATGTACAAGTCTGTCAAAACATGCCTTAGCCTTCCAGAAAGAACTTTGCAGTTTCATTTACAGAAAGATGTTATTGAGCATTCCATGAATAATGGTAAATGTGGAAATAGAAGGTGGCTGTTTACTACTATGTTTTTGGTAAGTTTAGTTAAGTCTTAACCTTTCCTTAGAATTACAGATCAATGAAGCTGCAGATCAGTAACTGAAAGTTGAACATTTGAACAGAAATGTTTCTCTTGTCATTGACAGTAGGGGAACCAAAAATCCCAGGTGGAATGACCAGGAAAGTGAGTAAAAGTCAATTGAAGCATAGATTTTCTTTTTTGTTTTTCCTTCTTTTTAGTCAGGTGATACGGAAATTTTCAGTGTATTGGGAGATATGTGCAGAAGAGTTTGCTGCATTATCATTTCTGAACTTAGAGTTTTTGTGGAATTTGGTGACTCTCAAGGCCTTGTAGTAGCCTGAAATTGCTAGTGGTGCACCAATAATTTAAAAACAAAAAAAAAAGAAAGAAAAATAAATAAGGAAGTGTATCCTAGAGTTTTACATGCCCCAGTAACCTTGTGTCTCTGACTACAGGTCTGCCCACAGTCACCTTCAATGTTAAAGACTGGTTTTTTTATTTTTTTTTTCTCTGGAGACCATCCAGTTGCATCAGACCTAGTGGAGCAACATGGCAAACTGTGAAACATTTTCTATCACTTTATCTTTTAATAAAGATAGAGATGTTTTTCTAAGTAGCTGTATTTAGTCCAGAGACTTGAAGCACTTTTTTGCTTCCAGATTTTGTGCTGATGTGCACAGAGGTTAATATTAAAGCTCTGGCAGCAAGTACAGTGGAAGGCAGGGTGGGGTGTGAAGACACAGTGACCTAGAAGAAGAGACTTCAACTTTGTTGTTGAACACTGCATACGTTAGAAAATACCTTTTGCATCCACCCTCCTAATCACAATTTAGACTTTACAAGAAAGTCTGTTACACAGCTTGTATTGGGAAATAAAATTTATTGGGCCTAAAGCATTAAATTTTGTATACTAAAATTGCACTGCCATTAGGAAGAAAGGGTGTGTGTTTTTTGGTTTTCTTTCAAATAACATTATCTGACTATAGTGTTTGGGTGTCTCAGAGTAAAATGAAAGCACTTGAGCTGTATTACTAACATTCTTGCCAGAACAAACTGTAACTAGAAAGTTTTTCCTTTTAAGAGAGCTGTAAACCTTTTCTGGTGTGCAGTTCCCATACTTGTGATGACTGTGAGATTAAGTTAGGACTGGGGAAGAGAATAATTTAGTAGTAAAGAAATATAATCTGAAGCCAAACCAGCTGGAGAAGGAAAGAATGCCTCAAGCTCAGTCTTGCAAGGAGTTGGGCACATTAGCATCTGTTTAATCAAAATGCTTATCTCCAATTTTGTGAATAGTTCTGTTGAAATCGGTGTTGTTATTCATCCTGTAGTGAAGTGTAGTGAAGCACACCCATCCTCAGTGAAACATAGGGCTGCATGTTTTCATGGATTTGGGCTGAGGGGTGTAGGATACGGTCGGTTTGAGCTCTTGGAAGTACAGGGTTTCACCGTGATTCTTTCCCCGAGGAATCCTCATGCATTTGGCTGTTACTGTTCTAGCATCTAATGGCATAAAATCAAGGGGGTAAAAACGGGACCAAAACCCTTCAGCTGAATTTTAGGAGGTTAATGAAATGCCTTGTAAAATGCTTTATTTGCTTAAAATGTACTTTGCCTATCATATGGCATGAATGTATTACCTTAGGAGTTAAACCCTTAATGGTTCTACAAATTCGCAGTAAGAAATTAATCCTTTACCATAGGAGTTTGCAAACTTCGTGCAAACAAAACCAGATTGCAAGGTGGGAAGAAATGGTACCCAATAACTGGAAACATGCTGAGTTCTTACTGTAAGAGCAGCAATTTTCATCTAGTAATTGTTGCAGAGCTGTTATCCATCAGAGCAGTTAATGTCACTCTAAATTGCTGCATTTGTATGGTATTCTTTTAAAACTGCCGTTGTTTTGAGAAGGTGGAGAAGAGCTCATAAAACGCCTAGACAAATTTTTGGATCGTGTTGGGACTTCTGAACAACTGCTGAGTATCCAGTTCTGTAGAAATTGAAATAGCTTGGCTGGTGTCTGAGTCAGGAGCATCACTAATCTGGATATTAAAAAAATATTTTTGTTTTCTAAGTTGCGAGCCTTTTTTTGTTTGGCCAATTTGGTTTTTGTTTTAAGACTATAAACACTTAAAATTCAGCCATATACCCTAATGACATTTTTATGACTGTATCTTGTTGCAGTCATTTAGAGATTAAGGTAGCATTTTCACATGATTTATTGTTAGAGAAACTAAAGAGAGAGAGTAATAATCAAGCTGTGGTTTATGTGGTTGTAAAATATGTTAAATGTCAAAGCAATGTATGAACTAATAAATATATTGGTGTATTTCACATTTCTCAGTCTCTAAACCTTTCCTAAAAATCTCATCACTTTGTGCTTAAAGCAGGTAAAATATTTCGTAGTAAAAAGGCTGATAATGCATCTTTCAGCGTGACATTATTCAGGACAGATCCATCCGTTTCTTTCTAAGTTGCATTATTTCCTGTAGGCCCTTAATCAGAGTTATGGAACAAAGATATCAGATATTCTTTGTGGAACTATCACAGTCCCATCTATAAACTTTCTCTTTCTTGAAAGTATGTTCCCGCTTTGTTTCAGTGATTTGGGTGAAATGAGGTTGAAAGGAGAAATACACTTTCCAGTAATTGTCTTACACAGAACTGGCAGTCTCTCTGTCTGGATATACCTGCAATCATGCAAACATACTTTTTTTTGGGAGGAGAAAACTGATCTCATTTTGGACCCTGTAATAATGCTGTCTTCTGAAGGTGATATTTTAATACCTGTAATAAATTTTGTCAAGAGCTGAGAACTTACTTTATACTCATTTGTAGTCTTTGGCTACCATCAGATCACACCAGCTTTGGAATTTAGCCTTTGTGCTGTCAAAGTCAATGAAGCATTGTTTGTCAGGGGAATGCTTTACAAAAACATAAATGGGGTGTATTTTCTGTTGGTGTGATGTGTGCATATCCCAGAGAAGGTGGTATATCAGCTGTTTTATCAGCTATATAAATTGATAATTAGTTTCTGATTAGGGGGCAGTATATAATGGTTTTTGTTTATCTTGCATGCCAGAAGGATCTGGCTCAATCTGTTTTCTGGGTCTTCAGCATCTCTTCCAATTTTTTAATTTAATTCTTACAGTCCATCAAGATCTTAAATAGCCATTTATTTAAAGGTTTAGAAATGTTTATCTTTGTACGTGCCTTCCTCCCATTAAATGTGCCAGTGGAAGCCTGTCCTGATTTTTACTATGAGTGGAGGAAAAAAATTACAAATCACATGAGGAGAGTGTTTCTGCAGCATCATTCCTCTAATTTCAGATGTACTGCGTGAAAGCAGCTGCAGTCAGCTGACAGTTTGTGGTCATGTTCGGGTATATGTGAGGAAGGGGCGTGCTGTTTTAAATGCATAATAAAGCCGTTGTTTCGTCACCAGGAAGCAGGGATGGATGGTAGCAGCCCAGGGAAATGAGAGACAGTAATGTTGCTGTAGTGGAAGGGAAATCTCATTGCACAGAGCCAGAGCTCTCTGCAGGCAGCTGTAGGGATGCACCAAGGCAAAATGGCACAAACATATTTTGCCTTCTGTAAAGGTACAGGATAAACGTAAGGAGCAAATATAAGCCTGAGATGGACATGCTCACAAGGAGGGTGAAGTTATTTTTTATGCTCTACTGCCCTTTATGTCTATTGGTACCTTCCAGTGAAATCAGTGTAGCTGTATTTTTAGCTTGCTGTAGTCAACATCAATATGACAAGATAATTCTGTCTTTACATCTGTAAGCAGTTTTTACTGTGTTTTCCTGTTTTCTGCCAGCTGCAGTTTACAAAGGATGTCACAGCACTGGTAAGAAATGTACAGTAGCCATTTCTCTGATGGTTTTGTAAGGCATGTTTTTCTTAATGATTTGTGAGAAGCAAGAATATGAAACAGCAAGTTTGGAAATGAGCTAGATAGTCTGAGCTGAATTTCCTTCGTAATGCTGATCTCTTGGTTTGTGGTTTGTGCCTGTGTTATTTGGTCTGTTTTCTCTCAATGTGCTTTAATATTTTGCACTTCACTAATGCTCGGTATAACATTGCAGCAGTATTGTAAATGCCTCGCCCTCCTCTGTACTTTGCTCTGTATTAATTTTATGGCTGCACTTGGGCTTTTATAACTGTCTACTGTTAAGACAGAGCACATTGATATACTGGAATTGAGCATGTTATGATTTGAACAGGAAATGCTGTGATATGATAGCACGCCTAAGTGTGTGAAAGCCCTGAGAAATTATTTTAATCTTCTGTTACATTGGCAGGCTCTGCATTGGCTCTTTATTTCATTATGTTCAAACTGAACAAAGTCATGCTAAAGTTTTTCAATAATAGAATATTGTTTAAGTATGCTGTATGCTTCTCATTGATTTATTATTTTGAATGTTCTGTTAATTTCACAATGACAAATGCTGCTTTTCAGAAATGCTACAGAAACATACTAAGTGTAATATAACCATTTTTTTTCTTAGGAGTCAGGTTTTTATGCATGAAGATGCAAAATGCACTAAGGAAATTAGAGATTTCTGTTTGGGTTTCAATAGTGCGTAGACAGTGGTGGATATGTATGAATTTTCATACTATTTGTACCTCAAAGTTAAAAACGCTGAATATCGTTAATATTTTTTGCAGTAAAATTTGCGTACCATGTACTTGCTGTCTCCTGTAAAATATAAGATGACTTATAGGGTGTTGGCTCACAACAATATGTTACTGCTTCAATTTATTCATTATATGTTTAGGAACAGTAGCTTTTATGTAGAAGACATCTTAGAGGAGTGTGTGTATGTATATTTATGTGTCTTTTCATATGTACTGCATGTAGTGAACAGAGTTGTTTTATACCCTAAGTGAATAGAGAATTTTCTAGTGCTAGTTGAATTTATTATGCAGCATTTTAACCTATTGATTGCTGTGAAATTCCAGTTTCCAGCAATGGGAGGCTTAAGCAAGAAGAATGTGTGAAGTATCATGTTAGAAAGCAAAATTAAGGGAGAGAAAAATACTGTGTTGTGTGCTCATGGATTTTGAAAAACCTGCCTCAGTGCCCTACTTGCAGTATTTCCTAGAACTGGTCATCAGTTCAGTTTTTTAATTGTTGAGGGAGGGAATGTATGTCATGATTTTGCTTGTTCTGTTTCTGCTCACTAAGGGGATGGAATGCTGTTTTTGTCTTTTTAACTAACATTTTGTCTAAGATAAGAGGGGGTGTGAATTTTGAACCTGCGTTCTCTTCCCTTGAAGCTTGATCATGCAAATACTAGATGGCGAACTTTTCCATCTCCCTCACTACTGAATACTCACTTACTCCTCTCTCCACAGGCGTATTCCCAGGATGCCTACCTGAAAGGCAACGAAGCCTACAGTGGTAATGCCCACAACATACCTGAACCACCACCAATATGTTATCCACGCCTGACATCCACAGCCTCTGTTAAGGCACAAGCTGGAGACAAGCTGCCTTCTGACTTCTCGCTGGGGAAACAGCAAGTCAGTAGACCAGTCCGGGCATTGACACAGCCAGAGAGGGCCTACAGAATGGAAATACAAGTGCCTCCATCACCAACAGACATTGCAAAATCAAATACAGCCGTGTGCGTTTGCAATGAAACTGTAAGGACTGTTATTGTGCCTTCTGAGAAGGCTGTAGATTTGCCATCTTGCAGAAATAACCATGCTGGTCCATCACACAGGACAGAGGAAGTAAGATACGGCTTGAAAGATCAAACCAGTCTAAAAGCACGGACCACCTCACCACCATCTTTAGTGTCCACTGCCATCGTACTTCCCCAGACTCCAATAACAAGACCAGTTGATACAACTGGAACAGTAAGTAAAGCTTCAAATTATGTAGTATGTCCAGAAGGCATCCCAAGCACTAGACCTTCTACTCAAGCCACAGACTCACCCTCAGTCTCTACTAATCACTACAGTTCTCCAACCTCCCACCAGCACATAGACTGGAAGACCTACAAAACGTACAAGGAGTACATTGATAATAGGCGCATGCACATGTATGGCTCCCGAACAATACAGGAAAGGTTAGATAGCTTAAGGGCAGCTTCTCAGAACACAACTGAGTATAATCAGGTGGTGCCAAATCGCACTGCTTCTCAGGTACGGCGCAGGAGCACCTCTCACGACAGGGTTCCGCAGTCTGTCCAGATCCGGCAGAGAAGTGTATCCCAGGAAAGGCTTGAAGATCCCGTGTTGATGAAAGAATGGCCACGAAGTGCTTCACAAGATACTCTAACTTCGCCTTCAGTCAATGCTAGAAATCACAGGGCTCGGTCGTGGGATTATCTCAGCAAACAGGGTGAAGTGCTAGAAAATTTTCATTCTGAGAATATGATTGCAGATGCAAATGGAGATAGGAGAAAGACTTACAAATGGACAGGGTTTACTGAACAAGATGATCGGCGAGGTATTTATGACAGATCTAGACAACATGCATTTCATATGTCCCTTCGAGGTCAAAATTTTCCTGTTGCTCCGAGTGCTTATGTTTCAGACAACAGGAGAACAGGTAGTAGAGCTTCTCTGCCTGGTTCTCACTTTCAGAAAATTTCACCAGATATTAAAATGTTACAGCCTTCTCGTGATTTGCAGACTCCTGGGGGAGTTTCAAAATCTGCAGGTGTTTCACAAGAGAGGTTGTCTCTCACACCAGCCAGAAGTTCTAAAAGTAGCTCTCTGAAGAACTCAGCTCCCTATGCAGCCAAACCATCGATTCCCCTTAACCAGGGCCTGGATGCTATTGCCAGCAAAGACCAAAGAACAGTAAATCACTTGCATCAAAGCAGTCTGTTAAACCAACAGTCAAGGATCCGAGCCGAAGGTGCCCCAGATCACAAAACAGAAACTGGTAAAACCATCCAACCCTCCTCTCTGGCTCCAGCTTCCGCCAAACTTGTTCAGCCAACAAGTGAGTGTTCAACTACCTCTGACAATGTAGATGGTTCCATCAGACAAAAGATTCATGGTTTTGAAAGGGAAGATGTTTGTGAGTCTGAAAGTCTGCAAATGGATGTTCAGGGAAATGACAAAGACGCAGTGGTCATGCGGGACAAATCACCTTCTGGCCACCAAACTCCCCAGCCTCTGAGGCATCAGTCCTACATTCTTGCTGTCAATGACCAAGAGGCAGCCTCGGACACTACCTGTTGGTTACCTAACGATGCTCGGAGAGAAGTCCACATAAAAAGAATAGAGGAAAGGAAAGCATCAAGTTCCAGCCCACCTGGTGACTCTTTGGCTTCAATTCCTTTTATTGGTGAGTTAAATTATTTCAGT